>JAOTJB010326133.1:0-13834 GCA_027123815.1 Erythroxylum minutifolium | reverse complement strand
TACTTATAATTGTGCTAAAGTGTGATGTGTGTATATTGCTTGTTTTAGAGGAGCAATTGGAACGTTAACATCTAGACGTTGCTGGAACTTTGAGCTAATAGCTTCGGAAGCAAGTGGTTAGTAACCTAGATGGTCTCACTCAATTATTGTTGTGTTAAATTCTATTTTAACTTATCTTATGAATATGTGTGATGTTATGTACTGAATTCGGACATAAAGGTCTGATGATATTGAAGTATGGATGAGATATTGAATTGTTACTTGTATGTGAATGGAAAGGACTAATTTTTTCTTGAATTAATTGATTGATTTTACGATGCATTCCATACATGAATGCATGATCAGATAATGAGAGTTGTGACCTGAGTAGCTATAGAAAATGAGCTCAAAGCTCTGAATGTGATTAAAAGCCAAATACTCACTATGTAAAATGAGCCCTGTATCCCCAACAGATGAGGGACAGTATAAATGAGCTCGGTATCCATAATAGATATGGGACAGTTTAGGCACTCAGTCACAACAATGTAATAATTAGTAAAGAGTCACATGTGCATTTCATATACATTTTTATTAAGTATGTTTGACTGATTGAAATGCAATTGTCTTGCTCTTAAATGAAAATGTGATATGTCATATTATATGAAAAAATACAATGTTATGAATTATCTATTACGTGAAATGATATGTTACATGAATTGAGTGAATCATTAATGATGCTTACCTCATCTGAGTTTGCAAAACTTACCCAAAATTTGCTCATTGAAATTTCAGGATCGAGAGAGGATTCTAGCTACTGAGAGACCATACAAGAAGCTTAATTCTTGTACTTTCGTGAAGAAGATATGGCTCAAAGGTCGATCAGCTGGATTGAAGTATTTAGTTAGATCTTTTATATTTCCTGTTTCATGGAGTATATTTTGTATTAGGATATGAAGACGTACATGTACAGATTTTTGAAAGTTACAATGTATGTACATTCAGATTTATGAAATGAAAAGAGAAAATTTGTTTTTAAAATTTGGTGACTTTCTTGTATGATAGTAGATGTCATAATTAAGTTGGATTAATTGCCATGTAATAAAGTGAAAGTGCGACTGTAACACGTCGTTGTTATAGGGTATATACTAGAATGTCATAAGGGTGTTTCGGTATGTACCTTATAGCAATGGCGGTGTTACATATTTATTTTGAATTATTGTAGTTTAGTACGACCTTAGATTTTAGGACTAGCTTAGCCTCCTCGTGGGATCGATACCTTAGGTACTACGCGAATGACTCTTGCGCTTGTAGAATTTACCAAGGTTAATAAATATTAAAACTTAGCGTATGTAACCTTGCAAACAGTACTGCTACTTTGTGCAATGGTATTTACATATTAGGTATGTGTAATCCAATTTTAAATATCAATGACAATAAAAGACAAAAATGAGATAACTTAAAATCATCTTACTTGTGGCATTGTCGACTTGGCCATATAAGTGAGAAACGTATGACTAAGCTACACAAGAGTGGTAGCATAGGGTCATTTCATTATGAATCTTATGACATATGTGAATCTTGCTTATTAGGCAAGATGACTAAATCACCTTTTAAAGGAAAAGGTGAATGAGTGAATGGATTATTAGACTTAATACATTCTAATGTAAATGGTCCGATATCCAGTCATGGTAGAGGTGATTTTATGTACTTCATCACCTTTATCGATGATTATTCACGATATGGATATGTGTATCTAATGAGATGCAAGTTTGAAGCATTTGAAATGTTCAAACAATTAGACATGAATTAGAGAAACAGCTCAATAGAAGTGTCAAGACACTTCAACCATATCGAGGTGGTGAATACTTGAACAAGGAGTTTCTAACTTATCTCATGGATAATGAGATTGTATCCTAATGTGCTCCACCTTACACACCGTAACATAATGGTGTAGCTGAAAGGAGAAACTGAACTTTGTTGGACATGGTAAGGTCAATGATGGGCTTAGCAAATCTACCAAAATCCTTTTGGGGACAAACACTCAAGACTGATGTTTATTTGATATACAAAGTCCCTTCAAAAGTAGTTGATCGTATTCCATATGAGATATGGACTTACACATAGCCCTATCTTTCTTACATGAAAGTTTGGGGTTGTCTGGCTTATGTGAAGTGGATTCAATCAAACAAGTTTGATGCGAAATCTGATAAATGTCTATTTATAGGATATCCTAAGGAAACAATTGGATATCAGTTCTATAATACTTTAGAGCAAAATATTTTTGTCTTAAAGCATAATGTCTTTTTAGAGAAAGAGTTTACTCTAAAAGAAGACAGTAGGAGCAAAGTTGAACTTGATAAAGTTCATGATGCTCAAACAGACGCAGATCAACTTCCTGAACCCAAAATTGTTATTCACAGAGATGAGACAATAGTTAAACATTTTGACACAAAATATTCGTAGGTCAAGTAGGATACGTAATGTTCTAGAGATATATGGATTTCTCGTAAATGAACAAAATGACGTGTTACTTATAGAGAACAATGAGGTTACAACCTATGAGGAGGCTCTGAAGAGTTCAGATTCTGAAAAATGGCTTTAAGCCATGAAGTCTGAAATGGATTCTATGTTTGAAAACCAAGTATGGACTTTGGTTGACCCACCTGAAGGGCTAAAACCTATAAGGTGCAAGTGGATCTTTAAAAAGAAAATCGACATGAATGGTAATGTGATTACCTATAAAGTGAGGATAGTTGCTAAAGGATATTATCAAAGAAAAGGAGTTGACTATGACGAGACATTGAGCCCCATAGCCATGCTTAAATTCATTATAATACTCCTAGCTATTGCTACTCATTATGATTATGAAATATGGCAAATAGATGTGAAGACGGCTTTCCTGAATGGAAACCTAGTCGAGGATGTGTATATGATATAACCTAAAGGCTTCGTATCTAAAGATGGCAGAAAGGTATGCAAGCTTCAGAAATTTATTTATGGATTGAAGCAAGCATCTAGGATTTGGAACATCCGATTTGATGAGACAATCAAAGAGTTTGATTTCTCACAAAATCCTGATGAACCGTGTGTGTACAAGAAGGTTAGTAGGAGTGTTATTATATTCCTTGTGGTATATGTGGATGACATATTACTAATAGGAAATGATGTCTCAAGTTTGTAAGTAGTCAAAATTTGGTTGTCCCAGAATTTTTCCATGAAAGACCTTGGAGAAGCAAATTATATATTGGGAATGAAGATCTATAAAGATAGATCAAAGAAGTTGCTAGGTCTTTCACAGTCGATATACATAGATAAAATGCTAAAGAGATTTAGGATGGAGAAGTCCAAAAAAGGTTTCTTCTCATGACTCATTGGATAAAACTCTCGAAATCTATGTGTCCTAAGACGTAAGATGAGAGGACTTACATGAGTATGATCCCGTAAGCTTCAGCAATAGGATCAATCATGTATGCTATGTTATGTACAAGACCCGATATATGGTATGCTCTAAATCTTACGAGCAGATATCAATCGGATCCTGGTGAGTGTCACTGGGTGGCTGTCAAGAATATCTTAAAATACCTGAGAAGGACTAAAGATATATTTTTGATATATGGAAATAGAGATCTCGTAGTGAGCAGACATACGGATGCCAATTTTCAATCTAACTAAGATGACTCCAAATCTCAGTCAGTTTATGTTTTGACACTGAATGGTGGAGCAGTCAGTTTGAAGAGTTCCAATTAAAAGACGACTACAGATTCAACAACCGAGTCAGAGTACATTGCAATTGTAGAAGTGGAAAAAGAAATTATTTGGATCAAGAAGTTTGTTATGGAACTTGGAGTGGTTTCGAGCATTGTGGACCTGATATTGTTGTACTGTGACAACAATGGGGCTATTGCTCAAGCCAAGGAACCAAGGTCTCATCAAAGGTCCAAGCATATACTCGGGAGATATCACCTAATGAAGGAGATAATTGAAAGAGGTGATGTTAAGATAGAGAGAGTGCCCACATATCAGAACATCACTGATCCTTTGACTAAGCCATTTCCTCAAATGAAATTTGATTCTAGTGTACTCGCCTATGATATTAGATACAAAGACGATTGGCTTTAGTACAAGTAGGAGACTGTTAGAGTAGTACTCTAAAGGTAATTACCTTTAGCACTTTTGTACAAAATTTATATTGATTAATAAATCGAAAGGCAATTTTCATTAATTTGATATTTGTTTATATATGAATTGATGTCGATCTTAAATCGAATCAATGAAGTCTATGATACAAAATATAGTATAAAGAAAATCATGATGAGATCATGATAATGAGATTCCTATCATATGCAATTATGTTAGTATCTAAATAATCCCTAATCATAGGATTAATAAGACAAGACATTATTAATTCAGATAGATTAGCACATGTTATACTTCTTCAATTTGATCAAGCATTGGATCTCACAAACTGTAAGCATGAGATGTTTAGAGTTAACATGTGGATGTTTACTAAGAGTAGTAACTACATCAGAAGACCCACTATGAGATTATCATATGGATGATCTATCAAATGTCAATGATCAATTTCAACATAACAATAGTGCAAATATCCTTAAACTTGAGATACTCAAAGATATCTTGGATATTAATCTCAGTGCTTTGACATCATTCCTTGTAACCTCAAGACAAGGTTGCTCTTAGGTTGATGATTGGATATAGGTATTGGTATTCGAACGTAATTGGGTAGCCAATAAAAGATTCCCCACTCCTAATTGAAGGAGATCATACCCACGACCTCTTATCGGGGTCATTACTCAGGAATCTCTGACCAGAGCAGTTATTTGTCATGAAAAGAGTCTTCAATGACACATAAAGTAATAAAATCCTAGGACAAGAACTTACATCACTTGGACTAAATGTAACGTAGTCAGTCTAGTGGGAGTTGATACATAGCTCATACTCCGAACTAAGTAGAGTATAGTATGGTGAAAGAACAAATTGTACGGTAATTATCTATGAAAAAGTTCATAAGTTGGATAAATAACTATCGAAGATTTCGTGTGTTAATCCATTTATATTCCGATAAAATGACATCATGAAACCTTTCATAATTTGCTTGAATTAAGAGTTAATTCAAATACCTAAAATAACTGAGAACCTAAGAGTCACACGCATAAAATATTAGATGAAAAATATAATGTATATAACTGGTTTTAAGTAGGCTACGATCATGGCTCATAGCCCATGATCGTAACCGAAGACAAGGCTAGTTTTTAAGTAGGCCATGATCATGGCTCATACCGAAACCTCGACAATTGATACATAAGTGAGTTCTTCACTTATGTATATAAAGTTTTTACTAATTTTTACACATTCAAGTGAGAGAGAAAGGACTCTAGAAGAATTCTAGAGATAGAGAGAGAAAAGATCTTATCTTCATGTAATTTATACAATTATTGCATAAATTTAGTTGCATGCAAGATAATCTTGATATATCTTCTTATTTAAACACCTACTTGAACTCATCAAGTTTGGTGTTCTAACATCCTTACACATTGTTTTTCTTTATCTTTGCGTGTTCTTGAGTGATTAAGAAAAAATTTAGTGTTTGCAACATCCCAAATAAAAAGAATCAAGAAACGAAGAGAAATTTAAAGGTACAAGTGTTTAAATTTTCATGTTCTTAAGAATCTTATGCATGCATGTGTGATTCTAGCTTTTTTGGGTTATTATAGTGTCGAAATTTAAATTCCAACACTTCTGCTGCATTCTCATGCATGTGATGCATGTATACATGGCCAAACCCAACAGTGGTATCAGCGCTAGGTTATGCATATATTAGATGATATATTAAACATTTGCAAAGTGTTTGCTACGTTGTGGCTGACATGTATGTTGATTAGGAATAATTTGTATAAATTGTAGAAAAATTGTTTCTCTGATTTTCTTTCACAGAAATGTTTATAAAGTGTTATATGATGTTTATGTCAAAGAAAATTACAATTGAATGTCATTTGCTATTTTATTTCGAATTACCATCCACTCTGTTCATATGTTGGTTTTTGAAAATTTTTGAAAAACTAAATGCATGTGCTAATTTTGAAAATTTAGTAATAATTCTAAAAAAATTATTTTTCTAATTTTCTTTAAGAGAAATATTTATAAGGTGTTATGTTTCTGTCAAAGGAAGATGCAATTGAATATCATTAGCTATTTTATTACGAATTTAGTTTCAGCTTGATGCATGTATGTAAGTTCTAAAAAATTCTGAAAATCTGATGAACATGTAAGCTTATAAATTTCATATTAATTTTTATAAAAATAGTTTTTGTGAATTTTATGCATGCACATGCAAGATAAGATGTCAAGTGTATGAGATGCATGACACTTGTTGTTAAAGTGATTATCTTATGCATGCATGATGTAAACTATGATTAGTGTTAGAAGTAATATAACAAGTGTCAGACATGTGGTGTGCTGGTTAATTTTACTTAATAAATAATTCGTAAGAATTAGTTTCTAGAATTTTTTATTAGGCACATTTAAAATGTGTATAAGATTGAAATTTTTCCATAATTAATTAAATTTGATTCAATTAATAAATCAAGTCGAAGTCAACAATTAATGACTTATGGTGTATGTCAGCTTTTTGAAAGCTAATAGAATTGACTTAATTAATAACTTATAGTGTATGTGTTTCAATTATAAGACCTTAATAAAGTTTTTATGAAAAAAGAAATGTATTATTTTGATGGTAGTAGCATGCTTAGTGTATGTGTTTGAAATTAAGATTCTAGAAATTTTCCGAACATTGAATCGGTCTTTTTAATGTCTAATAAGTTAACTTATTTATCTTGATGATTTTGACAGTTAAGATAATTTTGACATGTGCCGAAATTATTTAGAAAAATTGGAGATGACTCAGAAATATTATAGATGACTAATTGATGTATGAAAATTTTGGAAACCCTAAGAATTAATTTCGAATTAATCCAAATAGAGCATAACATTTTTAGTGTGACTAGAAAAGGGCATATATACTAGAATTAAAATACTTAATTTAAACAACAAAATAATTAAATTTTAAGGTTTTTAATCAAATCATACTCATAATTCGAATTAGTCGAGACTAACACTAGTACGTGATTCGGTTCAAGAGTTGAATCGAATCACGAACTTTTAATGCATAGTCAAGTTACAACCTTAATTAAACCTCGTTTGTGGGATACATGCATTAGATGCATGTTAAGGGTGGTTATGAATATAGACTCAATTTAATTAAGTTGTCCATAATCTAAATATATATAAATATGACATATATACAAAATCATCTAAGTATTGATAAGACCAAAAAATAAATCCCTCAATCGAAATATTAAGATTTATGTCTTCCATTAATATGACAAAAACCAGAGTTCTTTTAAAGTTAGGTTGTTGGGCAAACTCAAGCTCAGTCTATACGAATATATTCAAATTACGAAAATTAGATTTCCAGATTAATGGGTTGATTCTAACTTGAAGGGTTGATTTGTTAAGTAAACCCAAAGTCAACATAGATAGAGGCGAAGTTGGTTATATATATGGGATATATAAAAATCAAGAGTTGATAACTCAATGAGTGTGTTAAAACAACAGTTTATGACACAAGTCGATAGTTGTATAACTAAATGCAATTGGTATGAATGATACCTATTGATTGACCTAAGATGACTTGTTGGTAAACCCAAAGTCATTCTTGGTGATATTAGATATTAATCCTTTAAGAAAACTATACATTTTTTCAAATTCGTAGTAAAAACCATAGATTTAAATAAAAACAATAGAATCAATAATGCATGTGATTAAAGTCCTTATTAATATGCATTAGCGTATATTCTAATACTTTCTCTCATTATTCTAAGTTATTGAATGGCCACAATGTCTTCATATAGTGTGAACTTACGCTCTCTATTAAAGTATAACAAACTCATCGGACCTAACTTTTCGAATTGGCTATAGAATTTGAGAATTATTCTCAAATCTAAATAACTAAAATATGTCCTACATTAACCACTTTCCAATCTCTCTGCTGTCAATACATCTGATGAGGATTAGATCTTACAAGAAGTTACTGGATGATAGTAAGATGGCTAGTTATATAACGATGGCTTCTATGTCACCAAAATTGCAAAAGCAGCATAAGGCTATGAATGTTCATACTATAGTCTATCATCTAAGGGAACTGTTTGATGAGTAAGCTCGGTCTAAAAGGTTTGAAAATCTGAGGTTGCTTTTCAGCTCTCAGATGGCTGAGGGATCATCTCCAATGCGGTATGCGCTGAAAATATGTGTATACATTGAGAGGTTAGCCAGTTTGGGTTTTGTATTAGATCATAAATAAAGTATAGACTTAATTCTGACTAGTTTAACCGATAGTTATTCACAATTTGTGCTTAACTATTGGATGAACCAAATATCCACATCAATACCTGAGGTGATTAATCTACTCAAAATAGCTAAGCAAACTATTAAAAAAGACAGTAACGCTGTGATGCTAGTGGACTCTCCTAGTTCTCACAAGAAGAACTAAAAGAAGAAGAAGAAGTCCAAAAAGCAAGTGGGAGGTGTAGCCAAGACGAAAGTAAAGGAGACGACATCAAAAGGTATATGCTTCCATTACAATAACGAAGGACATTAGAAGAAGAACTGCAAAGCTTATTTGGAATTGCTGAAGCGGGAGAAGGTATTAAATGTCCCACCGTCTACTTCAGGTATGTTAATTGTTATTGAGATTAATACTATTTCTGATCATAAATTTTGGGCATTAGATACCGGATGTAGCTTATACATATATGCTGATATGCAAGGTCTCAAGGATAGTAGATCGCTCAAGAAGGGAAAGATGGACCTACGTGTGAGAAATGGAGCAAGAGTTACCGGATTAGCCGTAGGAACATATGTTTAGTATCTTCCTAGTGAGCTAGAGCTAATTTTGGATAATTGCTATTATGTACCCGTTGTGAGAAAAAACAGTGTATCTATTTCATGTCTTAATAAAGCGAGATTTCATTTAACTTTTTCAAGCAATGGTTGTTCAATTAAGTTGAAGAAAATGTTATATGATATTATTACATTATGTAATGATATTTATATATTAGATATGTGTAATCCAATTTTAAATGTCAATGACAATAAAAGACAAAAAGAAGATAAAATCATCTTATTTATGGCATTGTCGACTAGGACATATAAGTGAGAGACGCATAATTAAGCTACACAAAAATGATAGCTTATGGTCATTTGATTATGAATTATATGACACATGTAAATCTTGCTTGTTAGGAAAGATGACTAAATTATCTTTTAAAGGAAAAGGTGAACAAGTGAATGGGTTATTAAACCTAATACATTCTGATGTATGTGGTCTGATGTCCATTCATGCCAAAGATGATTTTATATATTTCATTACCTTTATTGATAATTATGCACGATATAGGTATGTGTATCTAATGAGATACAAGTCTGAAACATTTGAAATGTTCAAACAATTTAAACATGAAGTAGAAAAATAGTTCAGTAACAATATTAAGACACTTCGATTAGATTGAGGTGGTGAATGCTTAAACAAGGAGTTCCTAAGCTTATCTCGGAGATACTAGGATAGTATCCCAGTAGACTCCACCTTACAAACTGCAACATAATAGTGTAGCTAAAAGGAAAAACTGAATCTTGTTGAACATGGTAAGATTAATGATGGGCCTAGCAAGTCTACCAAAAATTTTTTAGAGTTATGCACTCGAGACTACTATTTATGTGACAAATAGTCCCTTAAAAGGCAGTTGAAATTATTCCATATAAGATATGGACTAACAAAAAGTCCTATCTTTCTTATATAAAAATTTGAGGTTGTCTCGCTTACATGAAGCAGATTCAATCAGATAAGCTTGACGCGAAATCTGATAAATGTCTGTTTATAAAATATCCTAAGGAAACAATTGGATATTAGTTCTATAATGTTTTAGAGCAAAAAGTGTTTGTCTCAAAACATGCTTTTTTTTAGAGAGTTTTTTCTAAGAGAAGACAGTGGGAGCAAAGTTAAATTTAATGAAGTTCATGATGCTCAAACAAACACAGATCAACTGCTTGAACCTGAAATTGTTGTTCACAGAGATGAGACAACAGTTGAACTTTCTGACACACAAAATGTTCATAGGTCAAGTAAGATATGCAATATTCTAGAGAGAGAGGGATTTCTCGTAAGTGAACAAAATGACATATTGCTCATAAAAGAGATAAGCCTACAACATATCAAGAGGCTCTAAACAGTTCAGAATATGAAAAATGGCTTCAAGTCATGAAGTCCAAAATGGGTTCAATTTTTGAAAACCAAGTGTTGACTTTCATTGACCCACCAAAAGGGCGAAAACTCATAAGGTGCAAGTGAATTTTCAAGAAGAAAATCGACATGGATGATAATGTGATTACTTATAAAGTGAGGCTAGTCGTTAAAGGTCATCGTCAAAGACAAGAAGTTAGCTATAACGAGACATTTAGCCCTGTAATTATGCTTAAATTCATTAAAATACTCCTAACCATTGCTGCTCATTATGATTATGAAATATGACAAATAGACTTGAAGACGGTTTTCTTAAATAGATACCTAATTGAAGATGTGTATATGACAACCTAAAGGCTTCGTATCCAAAGATAGAAAAAAAGTATGCAAGCTTCAAAAATCTATTTACAGATTGAAGCAAGCATCTAGGAGTTGGAACATCCGATTTGATGAAACAATCAAAGAAATTAATTTCTCACAAAATCTGAAAAACCTTGTGTACAAAAAGATTAGTGGGAGTATTATCATATTCCTTGTGTTATATGTTAATGATATATTACTAATAAGAAATAATATCTTAAGTTTACAATTAGTCAAAATATGGTTGTCTCAGATTTTTTCCATGAAAGACCTTAAAAAAAACAACTTATATATTAGGAAAAGATCTATACAGATAGATCAAGTAAGTTGTTAGGTCTTTTACAATCGACATACATAGATAAAGTGCTGAAGAAGTTTAACATGAAGCAATCCAAGAGAGGGTTTCTTCCTATGACTCATGGGATAAAACTGTCGAAATATGTATCCCAAGACGCAAGATGAAAGGACTTTCATGAGTATTATCCCATATGCTTCGGCAATAAGATCAATCATGTATGCTATGTTATATACAAGATCTGATATATTGTATGCTCTAAGTGTTACGAGCAGATATCAATCGAATCTTGGTGTGTGTCACAGGGCGGTTGTCAAAAATATCCTAAAGCACTTGAGAAGGATTAAGAATGTATTCTTGATATATGAAAATAAAGATCTCGTGATGAGTGAACAAATAGATGCCTGCTTTCAATCTCACCAGAATGACTCCAAATCTCAGTCAGGTTATGTTTTCACACTAAATGGTGGAACAGTCAGTTGGAAGAGTTGCAAACAAGAGAACTGCAGATTCGATGACCGAGTCAGAATACATTGCAGCTGCGGAAGCCGCGAAAGAAGCTGTTTGAATTAAGAAGTTTGTTACCAAACTTGGAGTAATTTCGAGCATAATAGACCTAATATTGTTGTAATGTGATAACGATGGGGCTATTGCTCAAGCCAATGAACCAAGGTCTCATAAGAGGTCCAAACACGTACTCAAGAGATATCATCTGATTAGGAAGATAATTGATAAAGGTGATGTGAAGATAGAAAGAGTGCCCACAGATCAGAACATCGCTGATCCTTTGACTAAATCACTTCTTCAAATAAAATTTGATTCTAGTGTACTCGCGCAAATAAAATTTGATTATAGTGTACTCGCCTATGTAATTAGATATGAAGGCGATTGACTTTAACGCAAGTGGGAGATTGTTAGAGTAGTGCTCTAAAGGCAATCACCTTTAACACTTTTGTACAAACTTTATTTTAATTAATAAAGAAAAAGGCAATTTTCATTAATTTGATGTTCATTATTTATAAATTGATGTCATTCTTAAATCGAATTAATGAATTCCATGATACAAAACATAGCATAAAGGAAATCATTATGAGATCATGATAATGAGATTCATATCATATGCAATTATATTAGTATCTAAATTATCCCTAGTCATAGGATTAATGAGACAGGACATTTGTTAATCCGGATAGACTAACACATGTTACACTCCTTGATTTGATCAAGTAGTCGATCTCATAAACTATAAACATAAGATGTTTAGAGTAATATGTGGAGGCTTTCTAAGAGTAGTAAGTACATCAGATGACCCACTATGAAATTGTCATATGGATAATCTATCAAATGTCAGTGATTAATCTCATCATAGCAATGTTGCAAATATCCTTAGACTTGAGGTACTCAAGGATATCTTGGATACTAATCATGTGCTTTGACACCATTCCTTGTTGCCTCAAGATGAGGTCGCTTATAGGACGGTGATTGGGTACAGCTATTAGTATTCGAACGTAATTAGGTAGCCAATAAAGGATTCACTACTCCTGATAAAAGGAGATGATACCTACGGCCTTTTGTCGAGGTTATTACTTGGGAGTCTCTAGCTAGAGTAATTATGTGTCATGAAGAGAGTCTTCAATGAAATATAGAGGACAAGAAATAAAATCACTTGGACTAGATCTGACATGGTCAGTCTAGTAGGAGTTGACACATAGCCCATACTCTGAACCAAGTGGGGGTATAGGATGGTGAAGGGACCAATTGCACGGTAATTGACTATAGAAAGGTTCGTAAGTTAAATAATTAACTATCGAAGAGCTTTAGTGTTCATCCACTTACATTCCAATAAATTGGCATCATGAAACCCTTCATGATTTGCTCAAATTAAGAGTTAATTCAAGTGACCAAAATTACTGGGAACCTAAAGGTCATATGCATAAAAGATCAGATAAAAAAAAGTGTGCATGGCTGTCATTTAAGCAAGCCATGATCATGGCTTATAGGCTATGATCGTGACCAACTTAATGACAGGTCGTATATAAGTGAGTTCTTCACTTATGTACAAATGAATTTTACCAACAGACTAAGGGTTTAGAAGAGTTCTGGAAGTTGAGAGTGTATGGACGAATTTTAGCCATAAAACACACTCAATAAAGAGACTAAGGGTCTATAAGAGTTCTGGATGTTAAGAGGAATGATCTTGAGATTTATTCATGCAATGTTAAGTAATTGTTGCATGAGATTAATTGCATGAAACTTAGTCTTGATCTAACTCTCACTAAAGCATCTACTTGAACTCATCTTGTTTGGTACTCTAGCCACCCTTACACACTAATTTTTCTTAATCTTTGCGTGCTCTCTAGAGGCCAGAAAAGGTGTTTGGTGTTTGCTACAACCCAAACAAAGAGAAGATTCAAGAAAGGAGGCGTATGTGCAAGGTACATATATCATAATTTTATGTTCTTATAATATATTTATACATGCACATACATTTTGGATTTTCTGGGGACGTCGTGGGGTTGGAATTTTGATTCTGACACTTTTTATATATGTGATGCATAGATCCATGGCTCCATAACATTGTCAAATAGGAATATTGAATTTTAGACTAAAATGGGTGTCTAAAACAACCTGTTAGGCAAATGAAGTATACAAAAACATTAAACTCGTTTAGTAGAAAAGGTTACTCACAACAATAAAGTATTATTTTGATTGAAAATGTTTGGAAGATCAAAAGAGTATGTCCCGCTATGTATTTAATTTCCAATTTAGTGCCATATGCTAGAGCTTAAAGAAATAAGCAATAATATTATGGTCCATATCTTAAGTAGAATATGCAACAAAAAGAGATAAGCAATAATATCATTTTCCATAATTTAAGTAGAATATGC
>JAOTJB010326112.1:0-13836 GCA_027123815.1 Erythroxylum minutifolium | reverse complement strand
CAGAAACACTTCCAATTATGCTAACCCATTCAAAAAGACCAATTTACCCTTTTCCATAAGTGAGGGGATGTTACACAGTATGCATAATATTCTACTTCGACCAAAAAATGACAAACTTTTCTATATACAAGCCTATACAGAGTTATTCCGATAGGTGTTTTGAAAGCAGTTCTATAAGCCCATAAGGCATCATCTATCTTTATTGCCCAATCCTTCCTAGAGTTGTTCACCGTCTTTTCCAAAATTTATTTCAACTCCTGGTTGACAACTTTCACTTGGCCACTAGTTTATGGATGGTAAGGTGTAGCAACATGGTGGTGCACTCCATATCTTTTTAAGAGGGCATCGAAAGATCTGTTAAAGAAATGAGTACCTCCATCACTTATTATCATATGTGGCACTCCAAATCGATTGAATAACTGTTTGATGAATTTTTATAAGACCTTGAAATCATTAGTTGGAGATGTCACTGCTTCAGCCCAATGTGAAATATAATCCACCCCTACTAAAATGTAATATTTCCCATTAAAGATGGGAAAGGACCCATAAAGTCGATGCCCCATACATCAAAGACTTCCACTTCTAAAATGTTGGATAAAGGCATCTCTTATCTTTTGGAGATATACCTATTCTCTGGCATCGATCACATTGTCTAACAAAAGTTAAAGCATCCTTAAATAATTATAGCCAATAAAATCCACTATCAAGTATCCAAGATGTCGCTTTGTTAGCTCCATAATGTACAGTACATTGACCTTCATGATATTGCTTCAAGATGTTCAACATTTCCTCCTCCGGATCATATCATCGCATTAACCCATTATCACATGCTCTGTATAAAATTGGCTCATCCCATAGATATCAGTTACAATTATGTAGGAATCTCTTTCTTTGTTGGTAAGATAGATTAGAAGGAAGTTTACCACTGGCAATATAATTTGTGATATCGACAAACCATGGTATAGTCAAACTTTCGAGTAGCATCAAAATTTCATTGGGGGAATTTTCATTAATATCTTCACTTGGCTTGCATCCCCCTCCTTCTAGTCTGGATAAGTGGTCTGCAACCACATTTTCTGCTCTCTTTTTATGTCTCACTTTTATATCAAATTCTTGTAAAAGTAACACCTATCAAATGAGCCTTAGTTTTACATCCTTTTTATCGAAAAGATATTTTAACGCTGCATGATCGATGACTATGATTAACATTAATCCCAAAAGGAATTGTCAAAATTTATCACATGCATACACTACTGCAAGTAATTCTTTCTCTGTGGTGGTGTAATTAAACTAAGGTCCTACAAGGGTCTTACTGGCATAGTAGATTGCATGTAACCTTTTATTTTTCCTTTGGCCCAATACATAACCTATAACTTGGTTGCTTGCATCGCACATAATCTCAAATGGAAGTGTCCAGTTCGATGGTGATAGAATTGGTGCGGATATTAATGCCTCCTTTAGATTGTTGAAGGCAAACATATATTTTTCATCAAACAGAACGTGCATATCATTAACTAACAAGTTTGTCAAAGGTCTTGCAATTTGCAAGAAGTCTTTGATAAGTTGATGGTAAAATCCTATATGACCTAAAAGTCCTCACACACCTTTTACATTACATAGCGGTGGAAGTTTCTCTATGACTTCTGTTTTTGCTCTGTCGACCTTAAATCCTTAGTGTGAGATTTTATGCCCTAGCACTGTCCCCTCATACACCATAAAATGACATTTCTCCCAATTCAGCACTAAGTGGGATTCTTCACATCTTTGAAGAACTCTGTCCAAATTGGTTGAACACATTTTGAAAGAGTCTCCAAAAATTGAAAATCATCCATGAACACCTCTATTATATTTTCGATCATGTCGACGAAGGTAGATATAATACATCTTTGAAATGTAGCAGGGGCATTACATGGTCCAAGGCATCCTCTTGTATGCAAAAGTACTATAAGGGCAAGTGAATGTGGTCTTTTCTTAATCGTCAAGGTAGATGAAGATCTGATTATATCCTGAATATCCATCTAAGAAGCAATAAAATGAATGACCAGCCATCCTTTCTATCATCTAGTTTATGAATAGGCGAGGAAAATGATCTTTCTTAGTTACTAAGTTGAGTTTATGATAATCTATGCACACTCTCCATCCTGTGACTGTTTTTGTTGAAATTAGTTCTCCACTCTCACTTTCTATTATTGTCATTCCACCCTTTTTAGGTACACATTGTACTGGACTGACCCATTCACTATCGGAGATGGGATAAATTATCCTTGCATCTAGGAGTTTGATTATTTCTTTCTTTACCACCTCCTTCATTTTAGGGTTTAACCTTTGTTGACACTCCCTCACCATTCTACTTTATTCCTCTAGGTTTATTTGGTGTATAAAAACATTTGGGCTTATGCCTCGAATATCATAAATCTACCATCCAATAGCTTTCGTTCGTTTTCTTACAATTGCTACCACCTTACTTTCTTATTTATCATTTAATTAGTTTGAGATGATTATCGATAACATTTGACACTTACCTAGAAAGGCGTATATGAGGTGTGCAGGTAAAGGTTCAAGCTTTAATGTGGGTGGTTTTTTTGTGGATGGTGGTATGGTTGCTTAAGTTCAGACTAATTTATCTTGATACGTTTGAACATCTAACTCCTCCGTCTCATCATCTCCTTTAGCCTCAAGTTTCTCATATCCATTATTTGCCTCCATTGCCATTAATTATACTTCCGTGATGTAGCTCTTAACTTGTTCCTGCAAATTTTGATCCATAATTTCAACCTTCATGCACACGCTGCTTGATGTTGGGTTTTTTAAAGCATTATTCATATTGAATTTGATATGATCTTTGCCTATTCAAAGTGTTAATTTGCCTTCGTGAACATTAATTATGGCTTTTTCTGTATTCATAAACGATCAACCAAGGATCAATGGGCATTTCTTATCTTCTTCAAAATCAAGAACCATAAAATCTATAAGAATAATGAACTTGTCCATTTGTGTCAGAACGTCTTCCACTATTCCAAACGGTCTTTTAATAAATTGACCAACCAACTGAATTAACATTGATTTTGGCTTGACCTCACCTAGCCCCGACCTTTTGAATATTGATAAAGGTATAAGATTAATACTTTCTCCTAAGTCACACGAGCACTTTGTGAATTCAAATTCACCAACAACATAGAGTATTATAAGACTCCCTGGATTCTGTAACTTAGATGGCATCTAGCTAGTGACAATGGAGTTGTAGGTGCCAGTTAGAGCTACTATTTGATTATCTGCCTAAGTACGCTTCTTTTATAATATGTCCTTTAAAAATTTTGCATATTATACATGTGTTCCAAAGCCTTTACAAATGAGAGATTTATCTTTATTGTCTTTAATTTCTCAACGAATTTTCAAAATTACACATATAGCTTCTTCTTTTATAATCGTTGAGGAAAAGGAATCTTAGGTGGATATGATGGAGGAGTGACATAAGGAGGGTATTCACTTATATTCAAATCTTTCTCCTTTTCTTGATCTTTCTCAACAGAGAGAACGAGCCCCTCTATTGTCTTTGTAGGTGGTTCAAGTTCCTTCCCACTTCAAAGTGTAATAACCTTTAATGGCTCCCTTGGTTTTGTTTTTGATTTATTAGGAAGACTTCCCCTATTTTGCGTAAAGAAAGCATTTGACAATTGATTTACTTGGACCTCTAGATTGTGGATTAAATAGGTATGGTTCTTTGTTACTCATTCGAATCTACCTTCCAGGCTCTTTTGTTCATCATCTAGGGTTCCAAGCTTGTCTAAAATTTTGTCAAGCTTGGATTCCATTGAGCTCGGTTTATCTTGTTGGAAGCTTGGTTGTCCTTAAGGTCTGAACTATCCTCCAGCATTATTCGTCCATAAGAAGTTAGGGTGATTCTTCCACTAGGGGTTGTATGTCTTGGAGTATGGATTGTTTCCTCCTCTCGTCCATATTGAGCTCCCATATAATTAACTTGCTATAGATCATTTTCCTTCATCAAGAAACAGTCCACCGTATCATGGTCCATCTATCTACAGAGTTCACACTTTATTTGCATAGCTTTTACTGAAGACAAGTATGAAGCCTTCGTGTTATTAAGCTATCGAGTTAAGTTATCAATTTTTCCCTGTATCTCTGTCAATTGATCAACAGCTACAATTCCTTTTTTTCTCATAAAGTAGTAGGTTATCTACTTTGCTCATTCGTCTATAAACAGCTATTACTTGCCATCTCCTCTATCAACTCTTTCACTTCATCTACCGTCCTTCTCATCAGTGATCCTCCTGAAGTTGTGTCAGTTGTGCCTCTTGTATATAGGGTTACTCCATTATAAAATGTTTGTAATAAGAATTCCTTGGGTAAGTTATAGTGTGGGCATTTTCATTTCAAATCCTTGTATCTTTCCCATACTTTATAGATAGAATCCTCGTCACTTTGCTGGAAGTTTGTAATTTCTTTAATAATCTTCGTGATCTTTGGTAAAGGAAAATATTTGTCTAAAAAAGCACAAACTAGTTGATCCCAAGTGATGACATTGGCTGGGTTGAGAGAATGGTACTAAGCTTTTGCTCTATCTTTTGAGGTAAAAGGGAGAAGCCTAATTCTTACTGCATCCTCCAACATTTGATGGTACCAAAAGGTATCCAAAATTTCAAGGAAGTCTACTATATGTGCATTAGGATCTTCATTCGTTAGTTCCTGGAATTGCACATTCTGTTGAAACATGTTTAGGAGGGCTGGTTTAATTTCAAAAGAGGCTGCTTGTACGGGTGGCCTAGCTATGCCTTGGTTAGCCGTATTGAACCCTAGTCTTATGAAATCTATAAGGGTTCGTTGTTGACATCCTTGGTTTGCTCCATAATCCAAATCTTACTGAAATTCCTCAGTCATTGTTGCTTTCGCAATTTCTTCTTCTTCTTCACACCAAGCTTTCCTAATTGATCATTCTAATTGAGTGATATCTAATTCTAAGGTTTTAGCTGAACAACTCGAACTTCTCATGACTCTTATGTTCATGCAAGAGCATAAATTCAGAAATAGAAAGAACCAAAAATAAAAAGAAACTAACTACCACCTTGAACTATAAAATCAAACTAATCACCTCCCTGATAACGGCACCAAAAAATTGATTCGGTGTCTGTTATGTCTAAGTTTTAATAAACAACCGTTAATAATCCACAAGTGCACAGTTCATTAGCATAATACCTAAGGTATCGATCCCACAAGGAGGGATAATCTAATCCTAAAATCTAAGGCAAGAAAAAAATACAAAAATTCAAATCAGACGAAACTAAAAATTAGAACTCAATTCAATCAATCAAATCAAATTACGAATCAATCACAGAAATATTAATTACTAAGAAATTGTAACACACACAAAAATCAACCTAAGGAAATTACCAATTAAGCGATTGGACTTTTACCTATCCTTAATGCTAGCCCTAATCAGATTATAGAGGTCACAATCTCTCAATTTAGAACATATCCAAAACCATAATTAGTTTTGAAGCTCTTTAATAAACTATCGGGAACCTATGCAAGATCTCTCTTCGCACAATTTACTGATTAATTTAATTCTAATTTCTATTAAATTACCTAACTCTTGTTAGCCTAATTTAATCGTTTTTCATTCGATTCACCATCTCAGTTATTATTGAATTATGCAATCACATAATTAAATCACAACAAATCCAATAAAAATAGAAACAATTAGATTTCATTAATTCAAGAATAAAACTCTGAAGGTGAATTTAGAACGTTCGCAACATTTAGATACTATTATCAACTATTCAATCCAATTCATAATGATAAAACTAAAAATAAACAGGAAATACAATTGAAATGGAGGACAGGAAGCAGCGATGTCGAGAAACCTCCTAATCTGGGAAGTACGTTGAGTCAGCTTCTTTTCCTCTTCTCTCTTCCTTCTCCTCTTCTTCATTCTCTCGATGAATTCTCTCTAGTATTTTTCAAGATGGCTGATGCAAAAGCTCACTCTGCCTCTTTTTCTTGTTCTTTAAATTTCCTTTTATGATCTGACCAGCCTTAGGGCTTTTTTGAGGTCCGAAAGGTCTAAAAAATTTCTCAAAACTTGATGTTTTTGAGTTTCTACATATCTGCAGGCCACAATCGTGGGCCACATCTGAGCCTTTTGTCACGATCATGACATATAGGCCACAATTGTGGGCCATGTCCTAGGCTTATGTCACGACCATGTTCTATTATGCTATGATCGTAGGCCATTATTTAGGCCTAAATGTCTCCAAAACTTCTCCGTTCTTCGATGTTGACCCTGAAACACTAAGAAACACATCAAAGTATCGCAAAAACAAAATATTTAAGCTTAAAGACTTATACTAACCTATAAAACACTTAAAACACAAATAATTAACAAACTATCACAATTCCAACCTAAACACATACTAAATGATTGAATTAATAGCTAAACACATATCAAACTAAGCCCAAAAACATGATGCAATTTACACTTATCACATCTCCAAACTTTTTTTGTTGGCATCTCCAAATGTAACAACTTAGAAAATAGAGGATAAAATATTAGAAACACACTTAGTAAATATTTCAACTTAAACAAATTGATTAAAAGAAACACATTGCTTATAATATTGCCTTCTTGATTTAGTATATCATTTTCATCAACCAAATTCACGTTGCTTAACTGTAGTTATAATGAAAACAACATTGTCAGTCATTAAAACCAATAATAAATAAAATAAGATTGAAATTTGGTATACCTGTGAAATTGCCTCTATTTTAACCTGATAAACATTAGTTACTGTAAGTTTATAAAACTGTATTCATATGATTAAAGTAAGGTGTACACACCTATGAAGAAGCCTTAGCATCTTGAGTTGAGGTGTCGTTGTTGTATTTTTTGGATTTATTATGTAATAGGCTAGACCACCCGCCTACAGATATTGTCTGCTTTTAGGCCTTGACCCGGTCACACCCTCATAGTTGCGCTTTTCCCACCGCTGAGAAAATGCGTCTACAGGGGGGAGATATTTATATGCTTATAAGGCATACTTCGTTCCCCTCTCCAACCGATATGGAAATCTCACAATCCACCCCCTTTAAGGCTCAGCATCTGCACTGACATATCAGTTCAGGTAATGGCTCTGATACCATTTGTAATAGTCCTAGACCACCAGCCCACAAATATTGTCTGCTTTGGGCCTTGGCATAGCCAAGCCCTCACAGTTTTGCTCTTCCCACCCCCGAGACAAAGCGTCTGTGACGAAGAGGTATTCGTACCCTTATAAGGTGTACTTCATTCCCCTCTCCAATAGATATGGGATCTCACATTCCACCCCCTTAAGGCTCAGCGTCCTTGCTGACACATTGGTTCGGGTACTAGCTCTGATATCATTTGTAACAGCCCAGACCACATGCCAATAGATATTGTCTGCTTTTGGGCCTTGGCCTAGCCAAGCCCTCATAGTTTTGCTTTTCCCACCCCCAAAAAAATGCGTTTATGGGGAAAAGGTATCCATACCTTTATAAGGTGTACTTCATTCCCCTCTCCAACCGATATAAGAATCTCACACTCCATCCCCCTTTAGGTCTTAGCGTCCGCTCTGACATATTGATTCAAGTACTGGCTCTGATACTATTTATAACAGCCCTAGACCACTCGCTCACAGATATTGTTCGTTTTGGGCCTTGGCCCAGCCAAGCCCTCACGGTTTTGATTGTGAGATTCCCATATCAGTTGGAGAGGGGAACGAAGTATGCCTTATAAGGGTATGGATACCTCTCCCTCAAATACACATTTTCTCTGGGGTGGGAACAGTAAAACTGTGAGGGTTTCGCTAGGCCAAGGCTCACAAATGAACAATATCTGTGGACGGATGGTATAGGATGTTACAAATGGTATCAGAGCTAGTACTCAAACTAGTATGTTAGGGCAGATGTTGAGCCCTAAAGGGGGTAGATTATGAGATTCCCATATCGATTGGAGAGGGGAACAAAGTATGCCTTATAAGGGCATGGGTAACTCTCCCTATAGACGTGTTTTCTCAGGGTGGGAAGAGCAAAACCATGAACGCTTAGTTGAGCCAAGGCCCAAAGAGGATAGTAGAGTTGGGTAGGTGGTCTGGGGTTATTACAAATGGTATCAGAGTTAGTACCCAAACCGGTGTGTCAGCGAGGACGCTGAACCCTAAAAGGAGGTGGATTGTGAGATTCCTATATCGGTTGGAGAGGGGAACGAAGTATGCCTTATAAGGGTATGGATACCTCTCCCTCAAAGATGTGCTTTTCCAGGGGTGGGAAGAGTAAAACCGTGAGGGCTTGACTGGGCCAAGGCCTTAGAGCAGACAATATCTGTAGGGGAGTGGGCTGGGATGTTACATATTACTTTGAAGACCAAATTTTTAGAATTTACACACTTGCCCTTTTTGACACAATTTATTTGGGTTTTTTATTTTCTTCACCTCATCTTGTTGTTTTCTTCTAGCAATTTTGGGTCTATTGGGCATAACTCTTTTAGGTTAAGGATGTATGTAATATTCCGTCTCTTGAATTGTTAAGGGATTAAAGTGTTAGATTATTGAGTCTCATGAGTTGCATCATATAGAATGAATTTGGTATATTTATGACATGATTTTATGATTGAATTCATATGCATAATATTAGCATACACACATGAATTATGAGTTAGACAACTTACACTCAATTGACATATTCTAGGGTATAAAACTAAAATGAATGTGACATGAATGTGAATTCCCAATGTCTTGTATTTTGGTTTACCAATGACAAGAGTTGATGGATTATAATTAGTAACTTGGAATTAATTGTTGCAATTGAGAGATTGATAAATTAATATGTACATTTAGTCTGGGAAAAATGTCAAGTGGTAAGATAAGTTCACATGTGGAAAATTAGGATGACTAGACCTGTGAAATAAGTGACATATGGTCGTAGAATTGAGAGACAAATGGCTTAGAGATTGAATGACAAATGGCTTAGAAATTGAGTGACAAATGGCCTAGGATCTTAGTGACATTTGGCAGGATAAGGAGAGAACAAATGGCTTGCATGCAAACATGACAAGTGTCATTATATTACATAACACCTTGCACTTAATAATGTAAACTAATGCAGAAACATCTCCTTTATTGTTTCTGTTTTGATTCATCCCTCTCACCATAGAGAACTCACTTCTTCCATATAGCTTTCAACTTCTGCCTAAGTTCTGTCCATTATCACCTTGTATTTGAGATGATCTTGCATGCATGGAAGGCTAGGTTAGCTTGATAATTGAGGAGGAAATTAAGCTGATCAAGTAAGTGAAATATTGATCTGTTGTGATATATGATAATAGTACTTGATGATGACTGAATTGGGGATGGATTGACTGTGATATTGGTGTGCATAATTGCTAGAAAATGATGTATGAATGGTAGTTTATGTTCTTTTTTTGCATGCATGAAAAACAATAGTTTATGAGTTATTTAATGAATAATTTTAAGTTAAAATTTGAGATGAAATTGATGAGGAATTAAGATATAATTAATGTATAATTAATGGAATGTTATGAAGGTGTTTTGAATTTGGAAAATTGGGGACGTAAGGGTATGTGCAAGAAGTGATTGTTTAGGATATTTAGAGAGCCTAAATGTAGCCAAAATGGAAGTTATATTAACATGAATTGAGGTAGCTTTTAAGGACATGTAATCTGGAAAAAATGCACTTGTTAGTTGTGCTTTAAAGTAAGTGAAATTTTGTAGAGAATTGATGGAAATTAGATAGTGCATGTTTGGGGCACTCATCCCATGATCGTGGGAAGGTCCTCCATGATCGTGGGCAATGCTTTAAAATGAAAAACTTCTGTTTTATGTAATTGTTGAACTACAAAAGGATAAGTTGCCTTACATTAGTGTATTTGGATTTGATTGAGGCTTGGAATGAACCTAAATTATTGCTTAATTCATTAGTTAAGGGTGATAAGTTTAGGTTGTTAATTGATTTCATAAAGGAATAGATTGTCTTGATATTACTGTATTGAAATATGGAAATTATGAGTTGTTAAAGGAATTAATATGTTCTTATGAATGTAAATATGATGCAAAGGATATGAGTAATGTGTATTAGATATAAACGAATGAACATTGAAGAACATGTAGTAATTGTGAGTGAAAATTGGAAAATTATATGAACGTATATGATTGGTGAATAAATCAAGTTTACTTAAAGTATAAACCTAACTCCAAAATGGCAGTATACGAGCTACAAAGTTTGAATGATCTGAAAGCTTATAAGTATAGTCAAGATCTTTGTATATTGATACATACCTGGAAGGTCAATTGAGCATGCATTGAAACATGATATATATATACATATGAATGATTGAATAATCATATGATTGACAACTTAATGATGTGTGAAATATGTGTGTATTTTATAAAGATAGATACACAAGTTGAACTTCAACATCCAGACATTGCTAGATCATCAAAGCAATAGCTTATCTAGAGTATACTGTGAGTTAACCTAGATGTGTAAACTCAACTATATGTGTTTCTATCTAATCTATATACTAGATATGAAATATGAGAACAATTGAATGTGAAATGATAGAATAAATATGAAAAGTGAGAACAATTGAATGTGAAATGCCAGAAGGAATATGAAATGTGTGAGAAATTGAATGTGAATTGTCAGACTTAGATTCGATCAATTTGATACATGTGACAAAAGCACACATGAATGAAAGATAATGAAACATGGCATATGGAATGATGCATCACATTGAAATGCATGATCAGATAAAAGAGTTATGACTGGAGTGATTAACGTAAAAAAGAGCTTTAAGCTCAGGATTATGCACAAAGAGCCACAAGCCCAGTTACTAATGAACCTGGTATCCACAACAAATATGGGACAGTAAATGAAATGAGGCCGACATCCATAATAGATACGGGACAATAAATAGGCACTAGGTCACAACAAAGAAAAATAACATGGAGTTATATGTGCATTTATATATACATCCTTATATGTATCATATGACTAAATTGAAATGAACTATTGAATTGTTTAAAATACAGTTTAAATGTAAATAAGGATGTGTTGTGATATGAAATGTTAGTTTACCTGATATACTTATAAAAGTATGATAAACTTGATGAGCTTGATAAGGTATGATGAAATGTGATGTGATATTTAATACTGGATGATATGTAATACTTGTTGATTTAGGATATGACTTGTCTCTTTGAATTTGACTTGAGTGAATACATTGATGATGGTTCACTCACTGAGTTCGCAAACTCATCAAAATTACAACGTTACTTTTCAGGTTTAAAGGAGATCTAGTTAGACGAATTGGAGTATAGCTACTGCAATTGGACATGAGTTAGTGGTTAGGATCAGTTCTACCTGTAGATGTCATTAGTCATTATGCATCACGAATAGCATTTCTCACCTATTTTCAAATGTATATGTGAACTTTTAAGTGTAATGAAAATTGTGATTTAATATGATTGTGAATGAAATGATTCAAAAAGAATGTTTGAAATGCTTTTGATATGTGATGCATTAAAATATAGTAATGTGATCATCTTAACGTGCCATCGGCATAGAGTATGTCCTCGAATAATCATCGATACATTCGAGCATATACTCTATGAGAGTGGTATGTTACAATGTATCAACTCTGCATCACTTGAAGGCAAAAAAACTTCACCTCTAATTGGTTGTAACACATGTTTATACAAACTCATGAACTGAACCTTTAGATGGCATGAATCAATGAATGTCCTAACCCTTTCTCTCGAGTGATGGATTGCACTAATCGTATACTTGCATAGGTATCCTTATAGGTTCCATACTCGACAACTACATGTTTGTTGTCTATCGATCCTAAAAATATGGTTCCCATCACCCTTTGAAACTTCATAAGCATCCTCTCCATCCTATACAATTCTCCACTGCATTGCTTTTTTTTTGTTCTCTAACTTCTTCAATATATTTGGTTCTATATCTGATTTCCACCCAACTAGAAAATTTCTCCTCTTAACATGCTTCCTTATAGCCATTATTCTAATAGTCTCAAGCATACTAATCAACATCATCAAATGTAGCAATATCCCCACTAACAAATATGAGTTTAAGCTCTAACATGAAATTTCCACCATGAAAACACCTTATACTTTTGTATTGAGCCATTACAACCATTAAATATAAGCATACACACAAGTTAAAATAAAAATGTAATGCAATGATTATTACATTCTAAAACTAAGAAACCATTATTAAATGATACATCTAACTAAAAGTTAAAGCTAACATTAATGCATTATAAGATAAAGGAGACCAGAGAAAAATGGATAGAGCATAGAAATTTAATTGCATGCTCTATACATGTTTTATTATATCCTTTTTACATATTTTTCTACATGTTCAGTATATGTTCTATTTTATACTTTGTTACATGCATTGGTCCTTTTGGAACCACTATACATACTTTGTTACATGTATTGGTACTATTGTTACCAACTCTTTACAAACTTTATTACATGCTTTATAGAATGAAAGTTAACAAGAAAGTAAGCATTAGGTTATTTAGTGGTGTGCATTTTATACAATGAGGCAATTTTGTTTCAACCAACATAATAATAAATAAGAAGTGCTTCAACCAACATAACTTATCAACAAAGTTATACATACTTCACAGCATAATTAAAAGCATACACATTTCATAGTATAACAAAGTTATACATACTTCACAATACCACGAAACATTTCCAAGCTTCTCCAGTATTATAATTTAAGATAATCTTGTATATATCAACAAAGTTAAATTTATTTTGAAAATGACATGGCTAATATTAGAAATGGCATAAGGGTAGGGGTAGATGCTAATGCAAATGTAAATGAAAATGTAAATATAGATACCAATGCAAATGCAAATGTAGATGCAAGTTCCAATACAAATACAAATGCAAATGGAAGACAAACTAATGATAACAAAGATGCAGATGGAGATATAGATGATGAGCAACATGATGATATTATTGATGAGCAAAATGAAAATGATTAAAATGTAGATGATGAGAAATATGAAAAATAAAACCATCGTAAGAAGGAAGATGCAGATCTAAAATTTTATATCCTAGAAGTTCCCTAGCCAATAAAGAGTATCATAACAATAACGAGTTAGATGATGCTTTGACAAGGCCTAGTTAAATAAAAAAGGAATGTTCTAGTGTGTTAGAACTAAAATGGATATTAAGAATGGCATTTGATAATGCCAGACATTTTAAAGATGTAGTAATGGACTATTCAACTGTAACGGGCTTTAATTTGAAGTTAAAAAAAGTCAAAATGGATTAGGTATGTGTTAAGCAAATTTTACAATTTATAAAACCCTCAATAATCCACAAGTGCACGAGTTGTACTTTGTAGTATTGAATGGCCAATCCCACGAAAAGGGTAGTTGCCTAATCCTAAATCAACTAAGGCTCAGAAAAAAGAATAAAAACACATAAAAATTGCACAAGTAAACACAAAAACTAAATACAAGAAATTGATTCAAAAATTATAATGTGAAGTTTTCAACAAAACAGAATTAAATTGAGCAGCCACACAGTTCACAATAGAAATTCGTTAAGAGAGTTAATCAAGTTATGCAAGAAGGGATTTACCTATCATTAATGCTAATCTAGCCATTTATGTGTTTATGGGTGTCGATTCTAGAAGATCGTAGGGTTGATTACTCTCCTTTAAGTTATAACCATTAAATCCTAAATTGTAAACCCTAATCGAATTATGGAACTTGCAATCTCTCAATTCACAAATTAC
>JAOTJB010326104.1:0-13836 GCA_027123815.1 Erythroxylum minutifolium | reverse complement strand
TAGGGATTAATTTAGAATTAATCCAAGTAGAGCATAACATTTCTAGTGTGACTAGATAAAGGCTTATAAACTAGGATTAAAGTGTTTAATCTAGACATCAAAATAATTAAATTTTAAGGTTCCTAATCGAATCACATTCATAATTCGGATTAACCAATACTAACACTAGAACCAAATTAGGTTCAAATCGAATTATGAACTTTAGATGCATAGTCAAGTCACAACCTAAATTAAACCTCCTTTACGTGATACACACATTGGATGCATTTTAAGGGTAATTATGGACATAGGCTCAATTTAATTAAGTTATCCATAATCTAAATGTATATGTGATATACATATTCAAGATCATCTAAGTATTTATGAGACCAAAGAAAAATCCCTTAATGAAATATTAAGGCTTACACCTTCCACTGATATGGCAAGAACCAGAGTTCTTTTAGAGTTGGGTTATTAGGTAAACCCAAGCCCACTCTACACGAATATGTTCAAACCATGGAAATTAGATTTCTAGATTAATAGGTTGGTCCAAACTAGAAGTGTTGATTTGTTGGGCAAACCCAAAGTCAACGTGGATAGAGGCAAATTTGGGTTATATACATGGGATGTATATAAATCAAGAGTTGATAACCCAATGGGTGTGCTAAATCAACAGTTGATAGCATAAGTTGATAGTTCATAATTGAATGCAATTGGTATGAATGATGCCTACCGATTGACCTAAGGTGGCTTGTTAGGAAAACTCAAGGTCATTCTTGGTGATATTGGATATTGACCCATTAAGAAAAGTATAAGTTTTCTCGAATTCGTAGTGAGGGCTATGGATTTGAATAAGAATAGTAACACCCATAATGCATATGATTAAAGCCCTTATCGATATGCATTAATGTACATTATAACATTTTCTCTCGTTCTTTTAGGTTATTGAATCACCACGATGTCTTCTAGTATGAACATACGCTCCCTGTTAGATTCCAATAAACTTATAGGACCAAACTTTTTGGATTGGATATAGAATTTGAGAATTGTTCTTAAATCTAAAAAAACTAGGATATGCCCTAGAAGAAACACTTCCCGATCCCCCTGTTGCTGATGCATCTGATGAAGATCAGAGAGCTTACAAGAAGCTACTAGATGATAGTGAGTTGGCTAGCTGTATAATGCTGGCCTCTATATTACCAGAACTGCAAAAGCAACATGAGGCTATGAATGCTCATACCATAGTCAATCATCCGAGGGAATTGTTTGATGAGTAAGTTCGGTCTAAAAGGTTTAAGATCTCGAGATTGCTTTTCCATTCTAAGATGGTTGAGGGATCATCTCCAATGCAGTATGCACTGAAGATAAATTGATACATTGAGATATTAGCCAGTTTGAGCTTCATAATGGATCATGAATTAAGTATAGACTTAATTTTGATTAATAGTTATTCATAGTTTGTGCTTAACTATCGGATGAAACAAATATCCACAATGATACCTGAGTTGATTAATCTGCTCAAAACAACTGAGCAGACTGTCAAGAAAGACAGTTAGACTATGATGCTGGTGGACTAACTAAATTACCTTTTAAAGGAAAAGTTGAACGAATGAATGGGTTATTAGACCTAATACATTCTAATGTATGTGGTCCAATGTCCATTCATGTCAGAGGTGGTTTTGTGTGCTTCATTACTTTTATCGATGATTATTCACGATATGGGTATGTGTATCTAATAAGATACAAGTTTGAAGCATTTGAAACATTCAAACAATTTAGACATGAAATAGAGAAACAACTCGGTAGAAGTATTAAGGCAGTTCGATCAAATTGAGGTTGTGAATACTTAAATGAGAAATTTCTAACTTATCTTTGAGATAATGGGATAGTATCCCAGTGGACTCCACTTTACACACCACAATATAATGGTATGGCTAAAAGGAGAAACCGAACCTTGTTAGACATGGTAAGGGCTTAGCCGATCTACCAAAATCCTTTTAAGGTTATAGACTCGAGACTGCTATTTATGTGACAAACAGAGTCCCTTCAAATGTAGTTGAAGTTACTGCATCTAAGATGTGGATTAACAAAAGGCCCTATCTTTCTCATATGAAAGTTTGGTGTTGTCCAGCTTATGTGAAGCGGATTCAATCAGACAAGAATGAAGCGAAATATGATAAATGTCTATTTATAGGATATCTTAAAGAAACAATTAGATATTAGTTCTATAATGCTTTAGAGCAAAAAGGTGTTTGTCTCAAAGCATGTTATCTTTTTAGAGAAAGAGTTTCTTCTAAGAGAAGTCAATGGGAGCAAAGTTAAACTTGAAGAAGTTCATGATGCTCAAACAGATGCAGATCAATTACCTGAACCCAAAATTATTGTTCACAGAGATGAGACAACAGTTGAACCTTCTAACACACAAAATGTTCATAGGTCAAGTTGGAGAAGCAATGTTCCAGAGAGATATGGATTTCTCCTAAGTGAACAAAATGATGTATTGCTCATAGAGGATGATGAGCCTACAACCTATGAAGATGCTCTGAATAGTTTAGAATGTGAAAAATGGCTTTAAGCCTTGAAGTTTGAAATGGATTCCATATATGAAAACCAAGTATGGACTTTGGTTTACCCACTCAAAAGGTTAAAGCCCATAGGGTGAAAGTGGATTTTCAAGAAGAAAATTGACATAAAAGGTAATGTGATTACTTATAAAGTAAGGCTAGTTACTAAAATTTATCATTAAAGACAAGGAGTTAACTATGACCAGACATTTAGCCCCGTAGTTATGCTTAAATCCATTAGAATACTCCTAGCCATTGCTGCCTATTATGATTATGAAATATAACAGATGGAAGTGAAGATGACTTTCCTAAATGGAAACCTAGTTGGGGATGTATATATGATACGACTTGAGGGCTTTGTATCTAGAGATGACAGAAAGGTATGTAAGCTTTAAAAATCCATTTATGGATTGAAGCAAGCATCTAGGAGTTGGAACATCCGATTTGATGAGACAATCAAAGAGTTTAGTTTCTTACAAAATATTAATCAACCTTATGTGTACAAGAAGGTTAGTAGGAGTGCTATCATATTCCTTGTGTTATAGGTGGATGACATATTACTAATAGGAAATGATGTCTCAAGTTTGTAATCAGTCAAAGTTTGGCTGTTTTGAAATTTTTCCATGAAAGACCTTAGAGAAGTAACTTATATATTGGGAACAAAGATCTATAGGGATAGATCAAGCAAGTTGCTAGGTATTTCACAGTCAACATACATAGACAAAGTGCTAAATAGGTTTAGTATAGAGCAGTCCAAAAGAGGGTTTCTTCTTATGACTCATGGGATAAAATTCTCGAAATCTATATTTCCTAAGACACAAGATGAGAGGACTCACATGAGTATGATCCCATATGTTTCGACAGTACGATCAATCATGTATGCTATGTTATATGCAAGACCCAATATATCGTATACTCTAAGTGTTAAGAGCAGATATCAATTGGATCCTAATGAGGGTCACTTGGTGGCTGTCAAGAATGTCCTAAAGTATTTGAGAAGGACTAAGGATGTATTCTTGATATATGGAAATGGAAATCTAGTAATAAGGGGCATACGGATGCCAGTTTTCAATATGACCAGGATGACTCAAAATCCCAATCAGGTTATGTTTTCACACTAAATGGTGGAGTAGTTGGTTGGAAGAGTTCCAAACAAGAGACAACTGCAAATTCGATGACTAAGTCAGAGTACATTGCAGCTGTGGTAGAGGTAAAAGAAGCTGTTTGGATCAAGAAGTTCTTCATAGAACTTAGAGTGGTTCCTAGCATAGTAGACCTAATATTGTTGTATTATGACAACAATGGGGTTATTGCTCAAGCCAAGGAACTAAGGTCTCATCAGAGATCCAAGCACATACTCAGGAGATATCAGCTAATCAGGGAGATAATTGATAAAGATGATGTGAAGATTGAGAGAGTGCCCACAGAATAGAGCATCATTGATCATTTGACTAAGGCACTTCCATAAATAAAATTTAATTCTTATATACTCTCTTGTGGTATTAGATATAAAGGCGATTGGATTTAGTACAAGTGGGAGATTGTTAGAGTAGTGCTCTGAAGTCAATCACCTTTATCACTTTTGTACAAACTTTATTTTGATTAATAAAATAAAAGGCATTTTTTATTAATTTGATATTCGTTTATATATGAATTGATATTGATCTAAAATAGAATTAATGAAGTCTATGATACAGAACATAGCAGAAGGAAGTCATGATGAGATTATGATAATGAGATTCCTATTATGTGCAATTATGTTAATATCTAAATAATCCCTAGTCCTAAGATTAATAAGACAGGACATTATTAATCCAGACAGACTAGCATATATTATACTCTTTGACTTTATCAAGTAGTGGACCTCACAAACTGTAAGCATGAGATATTTAGAGATAATACGTGGATGCTTATTAAGGGTAGTAAGTACATCGGATGACTGGCTATGAGATTATCTATCATATGAATGATCTATCAAATGTCAATGATTAATCTCATCATAACATTGGTGCAAATATCCTTATACTTGAGGTACTCAAGGATATCTTAGATACTAATCTTGTGCTTTCACATCATTCCTTGTTACCTTAAGACAAGGTCGCTCTTGGGTTAGTGATTGGGTATAACTATTAGTATTTGAAGGTAATTGGGTAGCCAATAAAGGATTCACCACTCTTGATAGAAGGAGATGATACCCATAACCTATTATCGGGGTCATTACTCAAGAGTCTCAAGTCAAAGTAGTTATGTGTCATAAAGAGAGTCTTTAATGAAACATAGAGTAATGAGATCCCAGGATAAAAATTAACATCACTTGGACTAGATGTGACGTAGTGAGTCTAGTGGGAGTTGACATATAGCCTATGCTCTGAAGTAAGTGGGGTATAGTATGGTGAAAGGATGAATTGCGCAGTAATTGTCTATAGAAAGATTTGTAAGTAGGAGAATTAACTATTGAAGAGTTCGTGTGTTAATCAACTTATATTCTAGTAAATTGGCATCATGAAACCTTTTATAATTTTCTTGAATTAATAGAAAATTTAAGTGGCATGAAACCATCTGTGATTTGCTCAGATTAAGAGTTAATTTAGGTGCTCAAAATAATTAGGAACCTAATAAAAGATTAGCTGAAAAACAAAATATGTATGGCTGGTTTTAATTAGGCCACGATCATGGATCATATCATGATCGAAGGCGAGGCTATCAATTAAGAGGCCACAATCATGGCTTGTAGGCCATGATCGTGACCAAAGGCTTGACAGATGTACATAAGTGAGTTCTTTACTTATATATAATAGGTCTAATAAGTTCATATACACTCAAGTGAGAAGATAAGGGGTCTAGAAGTGTAGTATCCTATCTCTCAAATTATTGAGAGAATTAAAGTGTTAGACTATAGAGTCACATGAGTGGCAGTATATAGAACGAATTTGATATATTTATGGTATGATTTTTATAATTATGTTTAAATGCAAAATATTAGCATACATATATAAATTATAAATTAGATAAATTGCAGTCAACTGACATCTTCCAGGGTATGAAACTAAGATGAATGTGATAAATGACTGAGCATAATGAATGTGCTAACAATGTGTATTTCCAATGTCTTGTACTTTGGGTTACTAATGGCAAGAATTGATGGATTATAATTAGCAACTTGCAGAATTAATTATCAAAATTAGGAGATTAATAAATTAATATGAACATTTTGTCTTGAAAAAATGCCAAGTGGTAGGACTAATTGACATATGAAAAATTAGGATGATTATGCCTATAAATTGAGTGACATTTGGCATAGATAAATGCGTGACAAATGGACTAGTGATTAATTGACAAATGGATCAATTACGGAGTGACAAATAGACCAATAATTAGGACACAAATGGCAGCATATTTAGTGGACAAATGGAAGACATGCTTAATGACATATGTCATTAAAAGATTAAGACACATTGCACCTAATTGCATGAAGCTAATGCAGCAAAGTTTTTGCTGGAACTTTCTTCATGTTGTTCCTTGCTTTCCACCAAAAATTACTTCTATCACCCTTTTCTATATTTTGATATAATCCTTGCTTAATTGCTACACCAAAGCTAGATTTTTATTCTTTACATGATAGCTTAAGAACTAACTGATTGTTATCTTCCATCCTTACTAAAAACAACACATATTTATCTTGAATTTATGATAATCTTACAAGGATGGAGGGCTTGATTAACTTGATGCTTCGAGGAGGAATTAGAACTTAAAAAGAAAGTAGAAACATGATCTTTATGGCATGATTTAATGGTATGATGATGAATAAATTGGAATGAAATATATATGATTTTGATGATGAAATAAGTTCTGGAAAATGATGCTTCAATGATAGTTCTAGTTTGGTTTTTGATGTATAAAGGACAATGATTTATGAGTTATTAATTGAATAATTTTAAGCTAGAATTAAAGATGAAATTGATGAGGGATTGGAGTATAATTCAAATTTAAATGAGGTTGTATAATTGAACATGAATTCTAGAAAATTTGAAGTGTTAGTGATTTTTCTAAGTATGTGAAAGTCGTGGAGAATTGGGGGAAACAATGTAGTGCACGATTGTGGCCTTAAATGCACGATCGTGGCCTGATTATTTAGGTTTTGTCATAATCGTGGTATAGTCCCCATAACTGTGGCCTGTTGCACAAGCTTCTGTCACAATCGTGGGAAGAGCTACCATGATCATAGGCAAGGCCTGGAAGTGATAAGTTCAATTTTGTGTAATTGTTAAACCAAGTAAGTATAAGGTACTTCACTATAGTACATAAGGACTTGATTGGGGTTTAAAATGAACCTAAGTTGATGTTGCATAAGTTGGTTAAATGTTTGATAATTTGAAGTTGTTAAATGATGTTATAACTTAAGGAAGAGATTGTTTGATAATAATGTGTTTAATTTTGGAATGAAAGAGTGTTAAAGGAATGAAGATGTTCTCATAAATGTAAATGTGATCCAAAGGATATGAATAATGTATTAGGTATGAATGAATGAGAATTGTGAAATTATGTGAATGTATATTGTTAGAAAAGGGTTAATGAATGAATGGTTTGAATGATCAAAACTTATGATTAAGGACACATACCCAGGAAAATCATTGAGCTTGCATTGAACATAATACATGTATATATGTGTACGAATGAGACCTAATATGATTGAACAATTTTGTAATGTGTAAATGTGTGTATTGCATGGTTTCGACCCACAAGTCAAATGCTAGCATCTAAACATTGCCAGTTCGTCGAGGCAATAGCTATCTGGAGTGTATTGTGGGTTAACCTAGATGTTATCTCACCATGTCTAATTTGTTTTTATTCAATTTCAATAACTAAATTATTATTGCTATGATTGTGATAATTTTGGGAATTGATTAGTCCGAGGAGAATGATATTTGGGAATGTATTGAGAGTGTTTCTTAATTGAATGTGAATATGGAAAGTATATTCTCAACAAAAGTTGAACACCGAACTTATGTCCAATGAATATGAAAAGTGATTGTGACTGAATTGAATGAAAGCTATTGAAAGTGTGATATATGAATTCATGCATTTCATTGCATGATATGCATGATCAGATAAAGGGGTCGTGACTAAAGTGGCTAGTCTAAAAAGAGCTTAAAGCTTAGAAAATGAGCATAAAGAGCCACAGGCTCAGTGATTAATGAGCCCGGTATTCACAATATATACGAGACAAAAAGTGAAATGAGCCCAATATTTACAAGGTATATAGAACAGTGAATAGGTGCTCGGTCACAACAAAATAAAAATGAATGTGGAGTCTCATGTGCATATACATTTGTAATATATTTTCAAATGTACCCTATGAATGATTGAGAACAATTATTAAATTATGTTGATATGAAGATATGTCATGTTTATGTACATTTGATAATATTACTGACTGAGAATTAGTATTGAATTATTCTAAAAAGATTATATGAAATGTGTGAAATTCATGATGTATTGTTAAGATGAGGTATACTGTGAATTTGGTTTGTATTTGTGATGTTGTATTCTGATATGAGTGAGCACATCAATTATGGTTCATTCACTAAATTTACAAAACCCATCAAAATTGCATTGTTGATTTTTAGGTTCAGAAGAGATCGACTTAGACTATTGAGTATAGGTACTGCATTTGGATATGAGTTAGTGGTCAGGATTAGTATGTACCTGAATTTTTCTATAGGTATTTGTATCAATAATTGTATTTTCAACTATTGTACATTGTATATATGAATTCTGAAATGTAATGACATTTATGACGAGACATGTTTGTAAATGAGATGGGCCAAAATGAAATATTGGTTGCTTAAGATGTGTTTGATGTCTGAAATTTTGTAAGGAGTTGTTTTAATTGTCTTAACATGCCATCCTCATAGAGTATGTTCTCGAATAATCGCTGATATGTTTGGGCATATGTACTATGAGAGTGGTATGTTACAAGAAGAGTTCTAGAGAGAGAGAGAGAAGTGATCTTGAGTTTTCTTCACGTAGTTTATGCAATTGTTGCATACATATAATTATATGCAAGATATTTTTGATCCACCTCTCCATTTGAATATTTACTTGAACTCATCCAGTTTGGTGTTCTAACTACCTTTGCACACTTCTTCTTCTTCCTTTTTTCATGTCTTTAGATAATCAAGAAAGGGTTTGGTGTTTGCTACAACCTAAACAATGAGAAGAATCAAGAAAGGAGAACAAAAGATACAAGTGTTTAAATTTCATGTTCTTATGATCTGTCTATGCATGCATGTGTGTTTCTGGATTTTTGGGGTTGTCATGTGATTGGAATTTAAATTTCAACACTTCCACTACATTGTGATGCATATGATGAATGAATCTATGGCACCTTAATAATTGTATCAGAGCAAGTTTATGTATGTATTAGATGATGTATAGAATATATGCAAAGTGCTTGCTGGGTTGTGACTGACATGCATGTTGATTTGGAATAATTTGTATAAATTGTAGAATTTTTTTATTTGTTTATAAGGTGTTATATCATGTGTCTATCAAAGTAAATTGCAATTGAATGTCATTTGCTATTTTATTTCAAATTAATATCCAGTATGTTCACATATTGGTTTCTGGGAATTTCTGGAAAACTGAATGCATATGTTGACTTTGAAAATTTTGTAATAATTATAGAAAATAATTTTTATGATTTTCCTTCACAAAAATGTCGGTTTTATGTTATGTTTCTGTCAAAGGAAGATGCAATTAAATGTCATTTTCTATTTTATTACAAATTTAGTTTTAGCTTGATGCATGTATGAAGATCTGGGAAATTCTGGAAATTTGATGAACATGCATGCTTGTAAATTCCATATTGATTTTTATAAATTTTTATAATTAATTTTAAGCATGCACATGCAAGATAAGATGTTTCCACATGTATGAGATGTATGACACTTGTTGTTAAAGTGATTATCTTATGCATGTATGATGTAGAGTATGACTAGTGTTAGAAGTAATATGATAAATGTCATAGACCTGTGATGTGCTGGCTAATTCCACTTAGTTAATAAATAATTCCTAGGAATTAGTTTCTGGAATTTTTTATTAGGCACATTTAGAATGTTTATAAGACTTTGGACTTTTTCAAGAATTAATTGAATTTGATTAAATTAATAAATCAAGTCAAAGTCAACATTGGTAAGCTTTTTGAATGCTGATGGAGTTGACTTAATTAATGGCTTATGGTTTTTATGTTTCAGTTTTAAGACCTTAATAATTCTTTTATGAGATAAGAAATGTATTATTTTAATAATAGTAGCATGCTTAGTACATGTGCTTGAAATTAGGGTTCTAAAAATTTTCGAACATTGAACCAATCCTTTTAGTGTCTAGTACGTTAACTTATTTATCTTAATGATCTTGGCCATCAAGATATTTTTGACTTTTGCTGAAAGTGTTTAGATAAATATAAGATGACCTAGGGATATTGTAGATGACTTATTGATGTACGAAAATTTTGGAAACCTTAGGGATTAATTTAGAATTATTCCAAGTAGAACATAGCATTTCTAGTGTGATTAGAAAAGGCATATATACTAGAATTAAAGTGTTTAATTTGGACATCAAAATGATTGAATTTTAGGATTCCTAATTGAATCACATTTATAATTCAAATTAGCCGAGACTAACACTAGTACCCGATTCAGTTCAAGAGTTGAATCGAATCACAAACTTTTGGTGCGTAGTCAAGTCACACTCTCAATTAAACCTCATTTGTGTGATACATGCATTAGATGCATTTTAAGGGTGGTTATATATATAGACTCAATTTAATTAAGTTGTCTATAATTTGAATACATATATGTGATATACAATATCATCCAAGTATTGATGAGACCAACAAACAAATCCCTCAATAGAAATATTAGAAATTATGCCTTCCATTGATATGGAAAGAACCAGAAATCTTTTAGAGTTGGGTTGTTGGGCAAACCGAAGCCCACTCTACATGGATATGTTCAATCCATGGAAATTAGATTTCTAGATTATTGGATTGGTCCTAACCGGAAGACTTGATTTGTTAGGCAAACCTAAGGTTAACGTGGATAGTGGCGAAGTTAGGTAATATATATGGGATGTATACAAATCAAAAGTTGATAACCTAATGAGTGTGCTAAATCAACAGTTGATGGCACAAGTCAATAGTTACATAACTAAATGCAATTGGTATGAATGATACCTGCCAATTGACATACGATGGCTTATTAGGCAAACCCAAGGTCATTCTTGGTGATATTGGATATCAACTCATTAAGAAAACTATAAGTTTCCTCGAATTCGTAGTGAAGGCTATGGATTTGAATAAAAATAGTAGGACCCATAATGCATGTGATTAAAGTCTTTATCGATATGCACTAGTGTGCATTCTAAAACTTTCTCTCGTTCTTCTAAGTTATTCAATTGCCAAAATATCTTCGTTCAATATAAACCTACGCTCTCTATTAGACTCTAACAAATTCACTAGATTTAACTTCTTAGATTGGCTATGAAATTTGAAAAACTAGGACATGTCTTAGATGAACCATTTCTTGATCCCCCTATTGCGATGCATCTAATGAGGATCAAAAAGCTTACAAGAAGTTATTAGATGATAGTGAGCTGGCTAGTTGTATAATACTGACCTCTATATCACTCGAACTATAAAAGTAGTATAAGACTATGGATGCTCATATCATAGTCTACCATCTAAGGGAACTGTTTGATGAGTAAGTTCGATCTGAAAGGTTCGAGACTGAAAGGTTTCTTTTTCACTTTAAAATGCTGAGGGATCATCTCCAGTGCAGTATGCACTGAAGATGTATGGATACATTGAGTGGTTAGCTAGTTTGGGTTTTGTAATGGATCATGAATTAAGTATAGGCTTAATTTTAACTAGTTTGACCTCTATATACTTAACTATCAGATGAATCAAATATCCCTAACGACACCTTAGGTGATCAATCTGCTCAAAATAACTGAGAAAATTTTCAAGAAAGACAGTAAGGTTGTGATGCTGATGGACTCTCCTTCTGGTTCTTGAAAGAAGAAACAAAAGAAGAAGAAGAAGTCCAAGAAGCCAGTGGGAGGTGTAGCTAAGAAGCAACAAAGGAGCTACATGAAAGAGGATATGCTTCCTTTACAGTAAGGAAGGACATTGGATGAGGAACTGCAAAGCTTATCTGAAGTCATTGAAGCAGAAGAAGGCATTAGATGCCCTACCGTCTACTTTAGGTATATTATTTGTCATTGAGGTTAATACTATTTCTGATAATAAAATTTGGGTATTAGATACCAGATGTGGCTATCACATATGTGTTAATATGCAGGGTCTTAGGGATAGTAGACTGCTCAAAAAAGAAGAGATGGACCTACATGTAGGAAATAGAGCAAGAGTTGCTGCATTAGCTGTAGGAACATATGTTTTGTATCTTCTTAGTGGGTAAGAGCTAATTTTGGATAATTTCTATTATGTACCTATTAATAACAATTTATCTATTATGTACTTGTTATTATTCATAATATAGGTATGTGTATCTAATGAGGTACAAGTCTGAAGCATTTGAAATGTTAAAATAATTTAGATATAAAGAGAGAAATAGCTCGGTAGAAGTATCAAGACACTTCGATTAGATCGAGGTGGTGAATACTTAAACAAGGAGTTTCTAACTTATCTCAGGGATAACAGGATTATATCCAAATAGACTCCACCTTACACACCGCAACATAATGGTGTGGTCGAAAGGAGAAACCAAACCTTGTTGGATATGATAAGGTCAATGATGGGCTTAGCAAATCTACCGAAATCCTTTTATGATAAGGTATGCAGTCAAGACTACTGTTTATGTGATAAATAGAGTTCCTTCAAAAGCAGTTGATCTTACTCCATATGAGATATGGATTAACAAAAAGCCCTATCTTTCTTATATGAAAGGCTAGGGTTGTCTGGCTTACTTAAAGCAGATTTAATCAGACAAGCTTGAAGCAAAATCTAATAAATGTCTGTTTATAGGACATTCTAAGGAAACAATTGCATATCAATTTTATAATGCTTTAGAGCAAAAGATTTTTGTCTCAAAGTATGCTATCTTTTTAGAGAAAGAGTTTATTCTAAGAGAAGACAATGGGAGTAAAGTTGAACTTAATGAAGTTCATGATGTTCAAACAGGCACAGATACACTACTAAATCTGAAATTTTTGTTCACAGAGATGAGACAATAGTTAAACCTTCTAACACCCAAAATGTTTATAGGCCAAGTAGGATATGCAATGTTCCAAAGAGATATGGATTTCTTGTAAGTGAACAAAATGACGTATTACTCATAGAGGACGATGAGCCTACAACCTATGAAGAGGCTCTAAAGAGTTCAGAATCTAAAAAATGGCTTCAAGCCATAAAGTTCGAAATGGATTCCATGTAGGAAAACTAAATATGGACTTTGGTTGACCTACCCGAAGGGCTAAAACCTATAGGGCGCAAGTGGATTTTCAAGAAGAAAATCGACATGGAAGGTAATGTTATTACCTATAAAACGAGGCTAGTCGTTAAAGGTTATCGTCAAAGACAAGGAGTTGACTATAACGAGACATTTAGCCCATAGCTATGCTTAAATCCATTAGAATACTCCTAGCCGTTGCTGCTCATTATGATTATGAAATATGGCAGATGGATGTGAAGACAACTTTCCTAAATGGAAACCTAGTTGAAGATGTATATATGATATAACCTGAGGGCTTCGTATACAGAGATGGCAGAAAGGTATGTAAGCTTTAAAAATCCATTTATGGATTGAAGCAAGCATCTAAGAGTTGAAACATCCAATTTGATGAGACAATCAAAGTGTTTGGTTTCTCATAAAATCCTGATGAACCTTGTGTGTATAAGAAGGTTAGTGAGAGTGCTATCATATTCCTTGTGTTACATGTGGATGACATATTACTATTAAATCAAGGAAGTTGCTAGGTCTTTCACAGTCAATACACACAAACAAAGTGCTAAATAGGTTTAGCATGGAGCAGCCCAAGAGAGGGTTTCTTCCCATAACTCATGGGATAAAACTCTCAAAATCTATGTGTCCCAAGACGTAAGATGAGAGAACTCGTATGAGTATGATCCTGAATGCTTCAGCAGTAGGATCAATCATGTATGCTATGTTATATGCAAGACCCGATATATCATATGCTCTAAGTGTTACGAGCAGATATCAATCAGATTCTGGTGAGGGTCACTAGGTGGCTATCAAGAATATCCTAAATTACT
>JAOTJB010326084.1:0-13838 GCA_027123815.1 Erythroxylum minutifolium | reverse complement strand
AATAAAACCCTAGGGATGAAAGTGGACGTGAGATCTTCGTGTAGAAGAGCCTCTTTGAGTGAAAAACCTAGTTTTGGAGTCTTGAGAAAGGTGGAGATTTAAAGATCATCAATCACAATTGGAGAAAGAGCTTACTATCATCGAAATTTCTAGATTCTGGCAAATAAGAGGAGGAGTTCTCTTAATTTAAGTTTCTATCGTTTTATCTCTTCTAGTCATTATACAATGGAATATTCAATTATTGGGGATGTTATAGACATCATGAGTGGCTTATTTATTTTTAGGGATTACTTTTGAACTATCTTGTTAAACTCTTATTTTATTGATTTGAATAAAAGATGTCTTTGATGAATGTTGAATGCATTTATACCTTGCAATAGATCGAGAGATTGAGTAGGGTAATCTATGTAGGATCGTACAATGAGACTTGGCATTCTATATATCTACATCCATCAAGTTAATTGATTAGTTAGAAGCTAATTTAATTGATCACCCATTGGATAACTTCATAACTAGTTAAATTGGTGGGGTGATTTAGTAGATTGAGAGATTGCTTAATCATCTTTATTTAATATGATTAGAGACAATTAATTACACCTTGAAAGAGGGTAGTTAATACATTTGGACATCTTAGATGAGACACAATTCAATTAATAAAATAGGAGGGAGACAAGATAGGGAAATCTCTAGTTGTTAAAATCTTGAATTCCAATTTTCTACATTTTGGTGTTAACAATTGTTCATTGTTAGTGATTTAATTTTAATTTAATTTTCTAGTTTATTTCCATCAAAAAATTTGAGGTCTTAAACAAAGATTGATCTTAATTAAGTGGTGCCTAAAGCCAATCCTTGTGGGATTGATATCCTCCTTTTGACTACAGTCGTATAATTGCATTTTTTGAGCCTAAAACTAGTAAACTGTTTTGCAATCAATAAGTTTTTGGCACTGTTGACGAGGATTGTTTGTTTAGCATCTTGTTTAGTTTAGATTACTTTGATTTAATAGTTTTTGATACTTTTCTTTATGTATATACAGGTGCATAAACACAAGGAGCACGCGAAGATAGATATAAATAAGTAACAACGAGTTTCCTGATATCACAAGACACGAACGAGAGTTAAGAGGAGTGAAGCATCAAGATAGTATACAAAGAGATATGGTTGAAGAAGGAGAGCAAGGAAGAGCTAAGAGGACACTAATGTACTTTGTAAGGCCAGGATTCAGTCGTCAAAAAGTTGCAAGGCCAGCAATTCAGGCTAACAGTTTTGAGATCAAGCCAGCACTCCTCAACATACTTTAGAATAATGTGTAATTCTATGGCTATCCAATGAAGATCCAAATGCCCATATTGCTAATTTTTTGGAGATTTGTGACACCTTTCGGTTCAACAAAAAGTCCGATGATGCGGTAAGATTGAGATTATTTTCTTTCACTTTGAAAGATCAGGTGAAAGTGTGGTACAATTCGTTACATTCAGGGTAGATCACTATTTGGGAGCAGCTAGCCTAAGCATTCCTCACGAAATATTTTCCATTGACCAAGACGACAAGGATCATAAAGGAGATCATAAATTTTCAACTGAGTGTTGGGGAATCTCTCTATAAAGACTAGGAGAGATCTAAAGAATTACAGAGCAGATGTCCCCACCACAAACTTCCAAGGGAGTTCCTGTTACAGATGTATTATAATGGTGTGAATCTGAGCACAAGAGGAACTATAGATGCAGCCCCTGGAGGTTCTTTAGGAAGATTATTGAAGTAGCTCAATACCTTTTGGAGGAGTTGATGAGCAACAGTTGCATATGGTCAAGTGAGAGGAATAGACAATGGCAAAAAGAGCAAAAAGGTATGATCCCTATTTACTCTACTACTGCTTTGCAGGTCGAGATCACAGCCCTTACAAAGCAATTGAGCAACATGCAAGGAGCATCGTCATCTACGGCCAAAGTGATGCAAGTAAAGTGTGAGCTGTGTGGGTAAAGCAGTCATGGCTCATCTGAATGTATTTAGTTAGGAGTCAGTGGTACAGAACAGGTAAATTACCTGGGTCAGCCACAAAGAGGTAACAATCTTTACTCGAACACTTATAATCTGTGGTAGAAAAATCATCCGAATTTTTCCTGGGGCACTAACAATACATGTGGTCAAGCAAGATTGCAAGGACCTTCTGGATTCCAGCAAGATTGGATTGGGTCGATGGAGAACAAAATGGACAAGTTGATGGACGTTTTGGGGTCCATACTACAACTCAAGAAGAGAACCAGAAGAGGATGTTTGCCAGCTAAGAGGAAAGTTAAAAGTGGGTGGAAGCAAAGTTTGACCAAATTGTGAAGAATCATGCTTCATCTATCCATAATTTAGAGGTCTAGGTAAGTCAAATTACTAATACTTTGTCCTCTAGAAGTGCAGGTAGTCTACCGAGCAATACTAAGGTCAACCCAAAGGAATGGATCATGGCCATCACTCAGACACGGGAAAAGGAAATTGAACATGTGAAGGAAGACAGAGACAAAAGAGAAGAACAAATAATTTTGGAACTCCCTCCAAGTGAGTTCGTAATTGAGCCAATCAAGGAGCCTTAACCTGAAATTCTATATCCTATCCTTGCTCATCGGGAGTCAAATTCAAATAGAGCAACGAGGAATGTTAAGGAGGTTAAGTCGAACAAGATTGAGGATATAACGAATCAACTACACACAAAGCTCACATTAAAGGAACCGGTCAAGAAAAAAGTAAAGGAGCACATAACAGAAGGAACCCTTAACATAGCACAGGAGAAAGAAGACCCAGAGGATTTTTTCATTCCTTGCAATATCAATAGAGTCAACATAGCCAGGGCATTTGTTGATTTAGGAGCAAGTATCATAATGATGCCCTACATTTTTATTCAGAAGTTGGGATTAGGAGAGTTAGAGCCCATAAGGATATTAGTGAAAATGACAGACAAAACAGTGCACCAATCGAAGGGGATTATTAAGAATGCGTAAGTACAAATTGATAGATTCATCTTCCTTGCAAATTTCGATATACTGGATATTTGAGAAGATGCGAAAACCCCTATGGTCCTTGGACAACCGTTCCTGGCTACTTCTGGCTTGATAATTGACGTTAAAGGGGGTGAACTAACTATAAGGGTCGGAAAGCAACAGATAACCTTTAAAGTGTCAAAGAAAGACAACAATTCCCCTATACTTCTAATTAATATGAACGAAACCGAACCTCAAGGACAATAGGAAAAGATTGAGGATTTTTGAAATGCATTCAGAAAGAAACGATCACGTAGGAGAAGGTGAAGGAAGGAAAACCACAAGCAATGTGGAATCCATACTAGGGTAGCTCATGTGTAGATTTTGAGATCAATGATTGCACTACCACTGTACCTTTCATTTGATCCACCTTAAGCACAAAGAGAGTGTCAAGCTACTGACATTAAAATAAAGCATTGTATGGGAGGCAACCCATGAAATTTTATTTTCTTTTGTTTGTTTTTGTCTGCTTGTTTATTTGATTCACTTAGTATTACTATGTTTTATTTGAGTTTGCTTGATGTTTATTTGGATTTGGATTTTAACTTGTTTTCTCTTTAAATTTCTTGTTGGTAAGATTATTTTGATGTGTTTGTAGGTTGCAAGATTGTTAAGAATGCATGCTAGGCTTAGAAGAAGGTTTAGAAGTGGAAAAATTGTAACAACCCGTGATCTTAGGAACTGGTAAGTTTCCCACGACTGTGGAAAAACTCTCCAAAAAGTTTCTAGAGAGTTAACCCATGATCGTAGGAAAGAATGGTAATTCCCACAAGAGTGGGAAATCTCTCCAGAAAGTTTCTGGAGAGAAAACCCAGGATCGTGGGAATGATGGGGATTCCCACGATCGTGGGAAGGCCAATCCGAGGAAAATTTTAAATTTCACTCTTTTCTTCCTCTTTCATTCGTTCTTCAAATTTTCACAACCTCTCTCTCCAAACCTACAAAACTCACTCCCCCACTCTCGGAAATCCTTCATCTTACACTAAACTCTTTGTATTTTCTTCATCTCTTCCATCAATCTTACAATCCTTTGTTCCTATTATACATTAGTCATTTAAGAATCAAAGGATTTGGTGAGTTTTTTTGTCTCTCTAAAACACAAACTCATCTCTCTGTTCTTTAATTTTGCAGATTTCTCTTTTGAAAAGGCTCCGAAGAAGATGACAGCTCAAAACCAACCGACAAATTGCACCTTTAAGTCTCCGGCGAAGGTAAACCGGATATGGCGGTAACTTTTCATGTCTCATTCTCAATTTTTTTGGAAGACGAAGGCATGAGATTTTGGGACTTAAGAGATAGAGAATTAATTACTCCTAGATATTTTAACTTCGAACTATTAGAAACTATAGGAGTGACGTGCAATGTTAAGCAATTATCTGTGAACATTAGTTGGGGTAGGTTCATTTATTGTGATGGGCTGATTTATCCTATGATGATCGTCGAATTTTTCACCACTGTGCGCTAAAATCCTAAAATGGATGTATTCTGGTTTAGGATAGCTCGCGATGTTTATAAACTTGATTATAATGTCATTCGTGCACTTTTTCATTTATCAAACACAAAAATTTTAGATGATCACGATGACTTTGATATGGATACCTACTGGAAAATTCTAACAGGTTAAGCCAATTCTGACTCTATAAATGCACCAAATATTTTAATTCGTAGCACCGAGCATTTACTTCTTCATAAATTTATGTGCTTAATGGTTTTCAATAAAATTGAAAGTAATAAGTGCTCAGACAAAGAGCTTTTCTTCCTTTGGTGCATGGATCAAAAAATCAAAATAAATACACCTTATTGGATTTTTCGATTTATTGTCAGTTGTGTTAATAAGAAGAGCTCTTATTTTGGCATGTCTTACATTGTTACTGTTTTGGTTTTGTTTTACAATGTTGATGTGGATAGTGTGCGTACAACTCAATATGATATGTTTAACATATCTTATTTGAGACGCTCTGAAATTTTGGAGCCCCATTCTATGAAGCTTTGAAATCTTCAGATATGCACTACAGTTAAGAATAGGAATGGTGAGGATGCAGCTACTTCCTAACCATCCACAACCTAAGCAGCTCTAGAGCTACAGGAAGAAGCAGTGGAAGAGGAATCAACTGCACCAGTAGAGGTTGACAAATTTCAGAAAATCCTCGACCAGATGGCCTCTAATCATCAACAAATGATGTTGCAAATTAATAAGCTCAGCACCTAGATGAGGCAAGTCCACAAGGAGCAATGGCACATAAAGAAGAAATTCTTTAAGTTCATTCAGAGGAATAATTTTGAAGCTCCTTTGCCAACACCGTTGCCACCAAAATCTCCATGAGTCCTTCTTACCCTGAAATTTTAAATTGTGTCAATTACTTTGTTAGTTGTTTTGTCTTTTGTTTCGTTTGATGTCTCTTTTATTTGGTTTCGTGTCTTTTGTTTGGTTTGATGTCATTTTCCTTTATTTTTTGGTTGCCTTATCACATTGAGGACAATGTGTTCTTTAAGTGTGGGGAGGTGATACTTGCTTTGTCAATTGCATTGTTTAGTAACTGTTTGCATTTTGTTAATTAGGATGCATGTTTAGGCATATTATGTTGTTTTTTGTTATGCAATAGAACCTCACTTAATTCATTTTGATTTGTTTTGCCATGAGATTTTGTCATGCTAGTTGGAATGAGATTGGATGCATGCTTGAACTTGGATTAGGCTACTTGAGTAGAAAGTGAACCATGTTGAGTGATGAAAAGTAGTTAGTTACATAAGCTTACTCACAATTTGACATTGAGCAATGAGGTGGTGTAGAGATGCATAATGAATTTTCATTTGAGCCATTGTGAGGATTGAGCCTATATGACTCCATTTATAGTCATTCTATTTCTTTGTTGTGTGCTGCTTCCTCAGGTTATTACTTTCAGAACTTGCTTTGAATAATTTTGAGTCTACCGGATGCATGCTTAATAAAGATGATTAAGGCCTTCTTTTGTATTAACCCTTGGATTAAATGACCTACCTTTGATTATCCCTTGCTACCCCTGTTAAGCCTTAACCATTTTATTTCTTGAAAATACCCAAAATTTTAAAACTCGAAGCCCCATTAACCTACCAGGTCACAAGCTTATTAGGGTATTAAGTAATGCATTAGCTAGGAGTATTGCGAAATTTTTTTTCGAGATGAATTGAGGATACTTCTGCTTTTAAATCACATTGTATTTAGTTGCTATTTTATTCATAGTTTCTTGCATGTAAAAAAAAGAAGAGAAAAGAAAAAGGAAGACAACTTGAGTAGCACAATGAGTGCAGAGTAATAGCATATTTACACTCGTGTATCTTGGAATTATGTTTTGTTATCCCTTTTACCCGCTTTTTTCCTTTACAAATGCTTGTGTTAAAACCTTTACCTATTTTCCTACCTTAACCTTTACCACATTACAACCTGAAACAAGTCCTTTTGATCTATTTATGCATGCAATCATTGTAGAGGAGAATTAGTGTATTAGCAATCCTATGGAAGTATAGTTTCCTATAGGAAGTTTGAGTGAAACACTAACCATCAAACACTTGAGAGAAATGAGTGAAACCGTGAGGAAGATTCATTTTGCATCTATACTTATCTTTGAGTGATGGTGCCATATGTTAAGTTTGCTTATGTATGCTAATGAAAAGTAGTCATGATATGTATAGTAACTTGATATTTGAGTTGGCTAAAATTTGAGAGATTGTATGCTTTGATCTTTGTGAAAATGAAGTGATGGAATTGAATGGTTGTGTTTATTTTGCTTAAAGACAAGCAAAGATTTAAGTGTGGAGAAGTTGATAGTGGTGCATTAATGTGTGTTTTTCTAAGTATTTGGCACGTATTTCTTGCATAATAGTTTATTATTTTTATATTTTAGGATCCATTTTATATGTTTTCGTTTAGTTTGATCTTCATTATTGTTCTCTTATGTGTGATGTTAATTTAGGGTAAGAGTTGATTATAAAGATGTAGGAATGAAGGTTGGTCACTTTGAGATTGAGCTAGAGATCAAAAGAGGAGAAGAGAAGATGAAGCATTCTGCTGCAAGAACCCACAATCGTGGGAATCATGCCAATTCCCATGATCGTGGGATGTCTAAATGTGTGTGGGGTTCACTTAATTTTTAGGTTTTCTGGACTATATAAGATAATAAACTCCTATAGAAGAGAGGGGGACGTGAAACCTACATGTAGAATAGCCTCCTTGAGTGAAAAACTCAGGTTTGGAGTCTTGAGAAGGTAAAGATTCAAGGATCATCGATCACAATTGGGAAAAGAGCTTACTAATACCGAAATTTCCAGATTCTGACAGAGAAGAAGAGGAGTTATTTTTATTTAATTTTCAGCTATTTTATCTCTTCTAGTCATTTTATGATGGATTATTCAATTGTTGGGGATGTTATGGACACCATGAGTGGCTGATTCATTTTTAAGGATTACTTTTGAACTATCTTGTTACAACTCTTATTTTATTGATTTGAATGAAAGATGTCCTTGATAAATGTTGAATACATTTATACTTTGCAATAGATTGAGAGATTGAGTAAGGTAATCTGTGTAGGTCATACAACGAGAGTTGGCATCCAATATACCTACATTCATCACGTTAATTGATTAGTTGAAAGAGAAATCTTGGCTAATTTAATTGATCACCCATAGGATAACTTGATAACTAGCTAAATTGGTAGAGTGATTTGGTAGATTAAGAGATTGCTTAATCAACTTCATTTATTTTGATTAGGGACAATTAATTACACGTTAAGAGAGGGTAGTTAATACGTTTGAACATCTTAGGTGAGACACAATTCAATTAATAAAATAGGAGGTAAATAAGATAGAAAAAAATGATCTTTGGTTGTTGAAATCTTGAATTCCAATTTTCTGCATTTTGGTATTATCAATTGTTCATTGTTAATCATTTAATTTTTCAGTTTATTTCCATAAAATAATTTCAGGTCTTAAACAAATATTGATATGAATTAAGTGGTGCCTAAGCACAATCCGTGTGGGATCGATATCTACTTTTTAGCTACAAGTCATGACCTGTATACTTGCAATTTTTTAGTGTAAAACTAGTAGACTATTTTGCAATCAACAATGGTCAGACAGGGAGAATTCAAATGCGACATGGGAGTATTTGTTCGATCTGCAAAAACGTTTCCCAAAAATTAATCTAGTAGACAAAGAAGTTAAGGGGAGGGGATTGTTACATATTAAAGGAAGAAGATGACTGACATAGGATTGTTACATATTAAAAGAAGAAGACGTAGATATGTAATAGTGCACTATCATATACGCTATCTCTCACTATACTATTTTTATAACTAACCAATGGCTAGTTGGAAGGACACAACCGAATACAGTCATTTTTTAAATTCCATTCGCTCTCTCTAAGATTCTTTTCTTCTTCTCTGATGGGAGACCTAATAGAATTTGTCCTTCAACAAGATGGAACTATGCCCGAGAATGGTTAGAGTCAAACACACACAAAAGCACAAGAAACAAAATTGAAAAGATAGAAATACAAAACAAAGAGAAAAGGCATAGAAGAATGTTAGTCAATGGAAAGAACCCTAAGAGAACTTGTCTCTTAGAACCCTAGTAAGAATGTTGGTCGATGGAAAGAACCCTAAGAGAACTTGTCTCTTAGAACTCTAACCTTGGGACGCCACAAAGGAAGACCACTCCTTCGATAGGTCAAGTATTCTTAAAGAATATAAAGAAAGCAAGAATGCTCCCAATAATACTCAATATTATTTCTAAATGAAATCCCCTTCCAAAGTACATAGAGGGTTCTTATTTATAGGAAAACTTCCAAACTTAATGTCCTAAATAAGAAACTAAATACAAGGAAACAAATCAATCCCTAAAAGGAAACAAAATAAACTTATAAAAGTATTGACTAGATGACCTTCTTTGAAGGAAAACAAAAAGGAAACTAATTAAAACATGTGGACCTTTGGACACTTCATGTTAGGCTTCAAGGAGTAAGACAATGCCTCTTGGACCTTTATGAGATGAAATATGACTCAACAACACAGGTTCTATCTGTTAAAGGTCTTGGATCAAACAATTCAATGCTTGCTTCATTGTTTTGGCCCTAACTCTTATCATTGGGCCTCCAACATCTTGTAATGGATCTTTAGGAACATTAGACTTGAATGTTGGGCCTTTATATTGGAATTTCGTTCAGCCCCTTGCCTTGCACATTCAGACTTCAAATCTGATCCAATTTCAAATCATAAGCCTCCTTTTGCAAGCAAATCATGTCCTAGGCTTCCTCTAGGTGGATCACACCATGTATGCTTCTCTTGTTGTCTTTCACATGCCCATGGCTCTCCATTAAATGTGGAGGAAGACTAAGAGGCAACCATGGCCAGGAGTTTATATGGCTTAAATCAAGAAATTACAAATGTCATAGAGTTGCAACATTATATGTAGCTATAGGACATGGTACATATGGCCATGAAGATTGACAGGCAACTCAAAGAACAACGAACATTATGGTTTAGGCTGAAATTGAGTTCTTCCTCTTGGAAACCAAATGGGAGCAAGAATAATGATATGGCTGATCTTAAAAGCAAGTTTGAATCATCTAAAAGTAAGGATGCTGGTTCTAGGCTAAATAAAGGTAAGTATAACTCCCAAACCTCTAGAAATAGAGATATTAAATATTTTAAGTGTTTGGGACAGGAACACATTGCATACCAGTGCCCAAATAAGCGAGCAATGATTTTTTAGGGAAGTTGGTGATGTTGAGACTAGAGGTGAATCTGATGATGATTGCATGCCACAACTAGCTGCTGGTGAAATCCTTGTCACTAGAGGGTGGTGAAATCCTTGTCACTAGAGGGGAGTGATGATGAAGTGTATCCAGTTGCTAGTGAAATCCTTGTCACTAGGAGAGCTTTGAATGTGCAAGTGATGAAGATGAAGCACAATGAGACAACATCTTCCACACACGTCACTTCAAGGACAAGGTATGTAGCATAATTACAGATGGGGGAAGTTGTGCTAACGTAGCAAGCAATATTTTGTTGAAAAATTAGACCTACCTATTACTAAGCATCCTAGACCTTATAAACTTCAATGGTTGAATGAGTGTAGGGAAGTCAAGGTTAATAAACAAGTGCTGGTGTCATTTTCCATTGGTAGGTATCATGATGACTTGTTTTGTGATGTTATACCTATGCATGCTAGTCATTTGCTTTTGGGCCCGACCATGGCAGTTTGATAGGAGAGTTATGCATGATGGATTCAAGAATAGATACTCTTTTATAATGCATGGGAAACCTATAACTCTTGTACCATTAACACCTCAGTAAGTATATGAAGATCAAGTGAGGATAAAAATGAGTGTGAGAAAAGAAAGAATGAGGCTAAATGTGAAAAAAGAAAGAGTGATAGTGAATATGAAAAAAAGGAAATAATCACAAAAAAAGAAGCAAAGGAAAAGCCTCAAGAGCAAGAGAGAAAAACAAGTTTTTATGCAAAAGAAAGAAAGATTAAGAAAGCTTTTTGCTCGACCTAACTTCGCTAAAACTTTTGAAGTTGAGTGTGATGCTTCAGGTATAGGTATTGGGGTTGTTATGATGCAAGAAAACTAACCCCTTGCTTATTTTATTGAAAAACTAAATGGGACGGCCTTAAACTACCCAACTTGTGACAATATGTATGCTTTAGCTAGGACCTTGGAGAGATGGCAACATTACTTATGGCTTAAGGAGTTTGTCATTCATACTGATCATGAGTCCTTGAAGCATTTGAAAGGTCAAGAGGCTTTGTCTCGCAGATTTTTTAAGATGACTCATTTCATTTCATGTCATAAAACAAATAATGCTAGTCACATTGTAGACTTATTCTTTCATGAGATAGTACAACTTCATGGATTGCCAAGGAGCATTGTTTCTGATTGAGATGCCAAGTTTTCAAGCTTGTGGGGTAAGCTAGGTACTAAGCTAATGTTTTCTACAACTTTCCATCCGCAAACTAAGGTAGTTACTTGAACTTTGTCTACGTTATTGCATGCTATCATTCAAAATAATTTGAAGAATTGGGAAGATTGTTTACCACATGTTGAATTTGCTTGTAATTGTTATCTCCATTCTACAACTAACTTTTCACCTTTTGAAGTTGTGTATGTGTTTAATCCATTGACTCTAATATAATTAACACCTTTACCAATTGATGAGCATGCTAGTTTAGATGGCATAAAGAAGGCTGAATTAGTGAAGCAATTGCATGAAAAGGTTAGACATCAATTCAAAAAGAGGAAAGAACAATATGCTTCTCAAGCCAACAAAGGGAATAAGAAAGAGTGATCTTTGAACCAAGAGATTGGGTTTGGGTTCATTTGAGGAAGGAGCAATTTCCTGCAAAATCTCATTCTAAGTTATATACGAGAGGAAATGGACCATTCCAAGTCATTGCATGTATTCATAGCAATGTAAACAAGCTGGATCTACCAGGTGATTATAATCTTAGTGCTACATTTAATGTTTCTGATCTCTCTCAATTTGATGTAGTGATGAAGATTCGAGGACAAATCTTTTTGAGGAGAGGGGGAATGATGGAAACGCAGTTAAGGACATGCAAGGATGGTGCAATCTAGTTCAACATATTTTGATGATCCATTACACAGTAGAGGTCCAATAACTCGAGCTAAAGCTAAAAAGGATGATGGAAGCACTTAATGGACTGATTGAAGATGTTCAGGCTAAATAAGCAACAATAGAAGTTGATTTTGGGCTTGGAGAGATCAATCAACCCTATCACCTTAATTCATGTATTAAATAAGCCCAATTAGTTGTTTATTTGGCCTAATTAGAAGATTATATTATTTTGATGAATTTGATAATATCTTTGATGGAGAACCATGGGCATGTAAAAGACAAGACAAGAAGCATACAAGGTGCGATCCGCCTCATGGAAGCTTAGGACATGACTTGCATAGACATGAGTTGGCAAGAGGAGGCTTAGGAGCTGAAATTGGATCAGATTTGACGTCTCAATGTGCAAGGCAAGGGGCTGAACGAAATTCCCATATCAAAGGCTCAATGACAAGAGCTAGGGCCAAAGTAACGAAACAAGCATTGAATTGTTTGATCCAAGACCTTCAAGAGATAGAGCTCAGGTTGTTGAGTCAGAATGCATCTCATAAAGGTCCAAGAGGCATTGTTTTACTCCTCAAAGCCCAACATAAAGTGTCCAAAGGCCCACATTGAGTCCAATTAGAGGAACTCACGTAAAATACTATGTGACAACCATGTGCCACTTAAAAATAAGAAGGACGTGCTCCATAAGGTCCATTATGTTCAGATCATGTTTTAATTAGTTTCCCTTTTGTTTTCCTTAAAATAAGGTCATCTAGTCAAAACCTTTTCTAAGTTTATTTTCTTTCCTTCTATTTTAGGAGTTGATTTGTTTCCTTTTATTTAGTTTTTGCCTTAGGACATTAATTTAGAAAGTTTTTCCTCTAACCACCTTTTCTCTATGTTCTGTTTCTATCTTTTCAATTTCGTTTTTTAATATTCCATGTGTTTGTTTGATTCTAGCTGTTCTTGGGCGTAGCCCCATCTTGTTGAAGGTTCTCTAGGACAAGTTTCTATTCGGTCTCACATTATTTGGCATCAGAGCTTTGGTTGCCAGATTTTGAATTGTTATCCTTTTGTGTTGTTTATTTTTGTTCTCCTTCTATGTTCGTTTTTCACCTATTGTTTCGTTTACTTTTTGTTTGAGTTTTTGGCTGATTAATAGGTGTTTCTTAAGGTTCAGAATCTCTTCTTTCTCCTCATTTTAGAATCAGTTAAATCCGAGCTTTATAGAGCAAGTTACACTAAGATGAAATTTGAGAGCTTCCAGCTTTTGAAAACTGCTTCGCATTTTTTTGTTTTCATATTTATTCATATGAACTTCAAATTATTTGAAAAAAGAAGAAGAAGAAGAAGAAGTCAAAAAAGAGAAAATAATAAAACAACAAAAAAAATTAGAGTGTGTTCTACAATTTCTAGAGAAGTGGAGTCTAAGTTTGTTACTTTCCTAATTGCAATAACGTAAAGATACATCTTTCCTATTACTCGAACTTGAATTGCAAGTACTTTTCTATTTTCTATTGCTTGGAACTTGCTTACTTTCTTATTTTATTTACTTTTTTGTTTTGCCTTTTGTTTCCTATTTTATTTCTTGCCTCATTCATCTTTCTTTAGCTTCAAATTTGTGACTTTCCTCGAGGTAATCACGTCCTTAATTCATTACTTATACTATTTTTCCTTTACTTGGTTTCCAAGTTTCTCCACTTTCCCATCATTTTCTTTCCGAATACTCTCAGTGCTAACTTCCTTGTTTTTCCTCTTGTTTTCAGAGTTGCTAAACCCTCCTTTCCCTTCAAGTCCCCTCCCTTTTGGATATTCGTCTCCTTTACTTCTTCTTCTTTATTTTCCACACCCTATTTTCCCTTTTGATTCTTTGAGATTTTTATTTTGGGATTCTAGTCTTGGTTGCCACTTGGTTTCATTGCTTCTATTTGATTGTGTCTTGTTTCAAATAAGGATACTACAGTAAGCAAGTTGAGTGGTAAAAGGCGAGAGTGTTTGCATTATAGAAAAAGTCAAATTTTGTGTGATACACGAGTTTTTTGGCATCTGTTAAGTGGATACACATGAGGTTCAATGGTGATGTCCATATTGTCTTTGTAACATCCCGTTTCCAGAGAACGGGTCGGACCAGAGAAACAGGTCCGAGAGTGGTCAACACATCTCATGCTCATGCAATTATTGAATAGTGAGTTTTGCACGTAAAAATATCTGTACA
>JAOTJB010326083.1:0-26545 GCA_027123815.1 Erythroxylum minutifolium | reverse complement strand
TAATGGGCCGAAACTTATTGGGCTTTAATGGAATTAGGTTTTCTCTATAAATAGAGAAAACCTAGGTCTCATAAGAGAGTGACACCATTATAATACGAAACCCTAGCCACCATCAGAGAGATCAGCATGCGGCGTTCAAAAGAGTTTCAGGACGTGCTAGCACACGATAGCCGCAGCCCAGGTCGTGCATCCTCGTGTCGATATCGGTAGAGGACATTCGCGAGTAGCATTGTCTACAAATCCGAAAAATAACCACCAATCCGTGTCAAACGAAAAGGTATTTCGCGCATCTTGTATGTTTTCGGTTATACGTTATGTTGTGCTATGGTCTTTTCTGCAGAGTATTGTGAATACTTGGGCCATACGCGATGCGACAGTTTTACCCACCAAAAGTTTGCAAACGTGCTATTTTTCCCACAAAAATTGCCCAACGGGCTATTTTTCCTACCGAAGGTGCCCGTCGGGCTGTTTTTCCCACCGAAAGTGCCTTGTGGCCTTGCCAACGAGCTGTTTTTCCCACCGAAGGTGTGCCAACGGGCGGTTTTTTACACCGAAAGTGCATTTTGGCCATGCCAACGCGTTGTTTTCCATCCAAAGGTGCCCAACGGGCTGTTTTCGCAACCGAAGGTGTGCCAACGGGCTGTTTTTCCCTCCGAAGGTGCCCAACGCGATATTTTTCCTACCGAAGGTGCCCAACGGGCTGTTTTTCCCAATGAAAGTGCCTTGTGGCCATGCCAACGGGCTATTTTTCCATTCGAAGGTTTGCCAGCGGGTTGTTTTTCCCACCAAAAGTGCCCTCTAGCCTTGCCAACCGGCTATTTTGCCCACCAAAGTTGTGCAAACGGGCTGTTTTTCCCATCGAAAGTGCCCAACGGGCTGTTTTTCCTAGCGAAGGTGCCCAACGGGCTGTTTTCCACACTGAAGGTGCCCAACGTTTTGTTTTTCCTAACGAAGGTGCCCAAGGGGCAACTTTTCCCACCGAAATTGCATTGCGGCCATGCCAACGGGCTGTTCTTCCCATCAAAGGTGTGCCAACCGGATTTTTTCCCACTGAACGTGCCCAACGGGCTGTTTTTCCCACCGAAAGTGAATCGTGGCCGTGTCAACGGGCTATTTTTCTCTCTCAAAATGCCCAACGGGCAATTTTTCCCACTGAAAGTGTCTTGCGGCTGTGCCAACGGGATATTTTTCCCACTAAAAGTGCCCAACGGGCAATTCTTCTCACCAAAAGTGCCTTACGGTCGTGCCAACGGATTGTTTTTTAGCAAAAATGCCATACGGCTGTGCCAACGGGATGTTTTGCCCACCGAAGGTGTGCCAACGGGCTGTTTCTCCCACCAAAGGTGCCAATGGGCTATTTTTCCCACCGAAAGTGCCTTGTAGCTATGCCATCAAGCTGTTTTGCCCACCGAAGTTGCGCCAACATGTTGTTTTTTCCACCAAAGTTGCCCAACGAGTTGTTTTTCTCACCTAAAGTGCCTTGAGGCCATGCAAACGATCTGTTTTGCCCACTGAAGGTGTGCCAACGGGCTATTTTTCCCACCGAAAGTGCCTTCTGGCCTTGCCAACGGTCTGTTTTTCCCACCAAATGTGTGCCAATAGGTTATCTTTCCAATCGAAAGTGCCCAACGGGCTATTTTTCCCACTGAAAGTGCCTCACGGCCATGGCAACGGGCTATTTTTCCTAGAAAATGTGCCTTGTGACTGTGCGAACGGGCTATTTTGCTCACCAAAGCTATGCCAATGGGGTATTTTTCCCACCAAAAGTGCCCAACGGGCTGTTTTTCTCAGCGAAGGTGCCTAACACGTTCGTTGTGAAGGTGCCCAACGTGCTGTTTTTTCTACCAAAGGTGCCAACGGGCTATTTTTCCCACCAAAAGTGCCTTGGGGCCTTGCCAACGGCTGTTTTTCCCACTGAAAGTGCCCAATGAGCAATTTTCTCACCGAAAGTGCCTTGCGGCCGTGCCAACGAGCTGTTTTTCCCACCGAAGGAGCCCAATAGGCTGTTTTTCCCATCGAAAATGCCATGGGGTCGTGCCAACGTGCAGTTTTGCCTACTGAAGGTTTGCCAACGGGCTATTTTTCCCTCAAAAGGAGCCCAACGGGCTATTTTTCCAGCCGAAGGTACCTTGCGACCGTGCCAACGAGCTGTTTTGCCCATCGAAGTTGTTCCAACGGGTTGTTTTTCCCACCGAAGTTGCCCAACGGGTTGTTTTTCCCGTCAAAAGTGCCTTATGGCCGTTCCAACGGGTTGTTTAGCCCACCAAAAGTTTTCCAACATGTTGTTTTTCCCACCAAAATTGCCCAACAGGCTATTTTTCCCACCTAAGGTGCCCAAAGGCCTATTTTTACCACCGAAAGTGCCTTGTGGGCTTGCTAACGTTTGTTTTTCCCACCTAAAGTGCCTTGTGGCCATGCCAATGGGCTATTTTTCCCACCGAAGGTATGCCAACGGGCTATTTTTTATACCAAAAGTGCCTTGTGATCGTGCCAACGTGTTGTTTTTCCATCCGAAGGTACCCAGTGGGCTGTTTTTGCCACTGAAGATGTGCCAACGTGTTGTTTTTCTGACCGAAGGTGCCCAACAAGTTGTTTTTCCCACTGAAAGTGCCTTGTAGTTGTGCCAACGGGCTATTTTTTCCATCGAAGGTTTGCCAACGGGCTGTTTTTCGTACCAAAAGTGCCCAACGAGCTGTTTTCCCACTGAAGTTGCCCAACGAGCTGTTTTTCCCACCGAAAATGCCTTAGGACTGAGCCAACAGGCTTTGTTGCCCACCGAAGGTTTTCCAACAGCCTGTTTTTTCCACCGAAAGGGCCCAAAGGGCTGTTTTCCCACTGAAGTTGCCCAACGAGCTGTTTTGCCCACTGAAGTTATGCCAACGCACTGCTTTTTCCACTTAAGCTGCCCAACGAGCTATTTTTCCCACCGAAAGTGCCTTACGACTGTGCCAACGGGTTGTTTTGCCCACCGAAGGTTTGCCAATGGGTTGTTTTTCCCACGAAATTGCCCAACAGGTTGTTTTTCCCACTGAAGGTGCCTAACGGGCTGTTTCTCTCACTGAAAATGCCACGCAGTTGTGCTAACGGGCTGTTTTATCCACCAAAAATGCCATGAGGCTGTGCCAACGGGCTGTTTTGCCCACTGAAGGTTTGCCAACGGGTTGTTTTTCCACAAAAGGGGCCCAACGAGCTGTTTTTCCAAATGAAAGTACCTTGCAGCCGTCCCAACGAGTTGTCTTGCCCACTAAAGTTGTTCCAACGGGTTGTTTTCCCACCAAAAGTGCCTTCTGGCTGTGCCAACGGGCTATTTTTCCCCCTGAAGGCGTGCCATCAAGCTATTTTCCTAACCGAAAGTCCCTAACTAGCTGTTTTTCCCACCGAAGGTGCCCAACGTGCTATTTTTCAAACATAAAGTGCCTTGTGGCTGTGCCAACGGACCATTTTGCCTACTGAAGGTGTGCCAACGGAATGTTTTTCCCACCGAAAGCGCCTTACGGCTGTGATAACGGGTTACTTTGCCCACCAAAGGTGTGCCAACGGGTAGTTTTTCCCACAGAAAGTGCCCAACCGATAATTTTTCTCACCGAAGGTGCCCAACAGGTTGTTTTTCCCACCGAAAGTGCCCAGCGGCTATGCCAACTGGCTGTTTTTCCCACCGAAAGTGCCCAAAGGGCTTTTTTCCCACTGAAAGCGCATTACGGCCATGCCAAGGGGTTTTTTTTCCTGCTGAAGGTGTGCCATCGAGCTATTTTCCCAACTGAAAGTGCCTAACTGGCTATTTTTTCCACCGAAGGTGCCCAACGTGCTGTTTTTCAAACATAAAGTGCCTTGCAGCCATGCCAATGGGCTGTTTTGGCCATCGAAGATGTGCCAACAGGCTGTTTTTCACCCCAAAGGTGCCCAACGAGCTATTTTCCCATCGAAAGTGGCTTGCGACCTTGCCAACGAACTATTTTGCCCTAACAAAGGTGTGCCAACAGGCTGTTTTTCCCACCGAAGGTGCCCAACGGGCTGTTTTTCTCACCAAAAGTGCCTTCCGGTCGTGCCAACGGGCTATTTTTTGCACCAAAAGTGCCCAACGATCTTTTTTTCCCATCGAAAGTGCCATATGGCAGTGCCAAACGGGTTGTTTTGCCCACCGAAGGCCTGCCAATGAGCTCTTTTTCCTACCCAAGGTGCCCAACGGGTTGTTTTTCCCACCGAAAGTGCCCAACGAGCTGTTTTTCCCACTGAAGGAGCCTAACGGGCTGTTTTTACAACCAAAAGTGACCAGCGAGCTGTTTTCCCAACAAAGATGTCCTAACGGGCTGTTTTTCCAACCGAAAGTGCCCAACGGGCTATTTTTCCCACCAAAAGTACCTTGCGGCCATACCAACGCGTTGTTTCTCCAACTGAACGTGCCCAACGGGCTGTTTTACCAATAGAAATTGCCCAACGGGCTTTTTTCCCATCGAAAGTGCTTTGTTTCTGTGCCAACAGGCTATTTTACCCACCAAAATTGCCCAACGGCCTGTTTTTCGCACCGAAAATGCCATGCGACTGTGGCAACGTGCTGTTTTTCCCACAGAAATTGCCCAATGGGCTGTTTTCCCCATCGAAGGTGCCCAACGGGCTATTTTTCCCACCGAACGTGCCTTGTGACCTTGCCAACTTGCTGTTTTTCCCAACAAAGGCCTGCCAACAGGCTATTTTTTACACCGAAACATCCTTGCGACCATTCCAACGGGCTGTTTTCCCCACCGAAGGTGCCCAACGGGCTATTTTCCCTACTGAAGGTGCCCAACGTTCTATTTTTCCCACCGAAAGTGCCTTTTGGTAGTGCCAATGGGCTATTTTTTCTATCGAAGGTGTGCCAACGGGTTGTTCTCCTACCGAAAGTGCCCAACGGGCTGTTTTTCCCACCGAAAGTGTCTTGCGATGGCGTCGACGGGCTGTTTTTCCACCGAACGTGCGCTAACGGGCTATTTTCCCCCTAAAAGTCCCCGATGGGCTGTTTTCCCACCGAAAGTGCCTTGCAGCCGTGTCAATGGATTGTTTTTCCCATCAAAGGGTGCAAACGAAGGTGTGCCAACGGGCTGTTTTTCCCACCGAAGGTGCCCACCGGACTGTTTTTCCCACTGAAGTTACCCAACGGGCTATTTTTCCCCCTGAAAGTGCCTTACGGTCGTGCCAACAGGTTGTTTTGCTAACCGAAGATGTGCCAGAGGACTATTTTTCCCACCGAAGTTGCCTAACGGGTTGTTTTTCCCCACTAAAAGTGCCTTTCGACTGTACCAACGGGTTGTTTTACCCACCAAAGGTTTGCCAACGGGTTGTTTTTCACACAAAAGGTGTGCTAATGGGTTGTTTTTCCCACCGAAGGTGCACAATGGGCTGTTTTTCACATCGAAACTGAGCTGTGGCCATGCCAAAGGGCTATTTTTCCCACCTAAAGTGCCTTGCGGCTGTGCCAACGCGCTGTGTTGCTCACCGAAGGTGTGCTAACAAGCTAATTTTCCCACCCAAAGTGCCTTGCGACAGTGCCAATGAGCTGTTTTGCCCATCGAAGGTTTGCCAACGGGCTGTTTCTCCCACCGAAGGTGCCCAACAGGCTATTTTTCTCACCAACGATGTGCCAAAGGGCTATTTTTCAAACCGAAGTTGCCTAACGGGTTGTTTTTCCCACTAATAGTGCCTTGTGGCCACGCCAATGTGTTGTTTTGCCCACCAAAGCTTTACCAACGGGCTGTTTTTCACCCCCCAAAGTGACCAACGGATTGTTTTTCCCACAGATGGTGCCCGACGGGCTGTTTCTCCCACCGAAAGTGCCCTGCGGCCCTGCCAACGAGCTATTTTTCCCACCGAAGGTGTACCAACGGGCTGTTTTGCCCATCGAAGGTGTGCCAATGTGCTGTTTTTCGCACCGAAAGTACCCAACGACTTCTTTTCCGCATCCAAAGTGCCTTGCAGCCATGCCAACGGGCTATTGTTCCCACTGAAGGTGCTCAACGGGCTGCTTTTCCCACCAAAAGTGCCTTGTGTCCATGCCAACGGGTTTGTTTTCCCACCGAAGGTGTGCCAATGGGCTATTTTTGCCACCGAAAGTGCCTTATGGACGTGCCAACGAGCTATTTTGCCCACCAAAGGTGTGCCAATGGACTTTTTTCCCCCCGAAGGTGCCCAACGGGCTTTTTTTCCACCAAAAGTGCCTTCTGGCTGTGCCAACGGGCTATTTTTCCCACTGAAGGCGTGCCATCGAGCTGTTTTCCTAACCGAAAATGCCTAACTGGCTGTTTTTCCCACCGAAGGTGCCCAACCTGCTATTTTTCAAACATAAAGTGCCTTGTGGCTGTGCCAACGGACCATTTTGCCTACTGAAGGTGTGCCAACGGAATGTTTTTCCCATCGAAAGCGCCTTGCGGCTGTGATAATGGGTTGCTTTGCCCACCAAAGGTGTGCCAACGGGTAGTTTTTCCCACAGAAAGTACCCAACGGGTAATTTTTCTCACCGAAGGTGCCCAACAGGTTGTTTTTCCCACCGAATGTGCCCAGCGGCTATGCCAACTGGCTGTTTTTCCCACCGAAAGCGCCCAAAGGGCTTTTTTCCCACCGAAAGCGCATTACGGCCATGCCAACGGGTTGTTTTTCCCGCTGAAGGTGTGCCATCGAGCTATTTTCCCAACTGAAAGTGCCTAACTGGCTGTTTTTTCCACCGAAGGTGCCCAACGTGCCGTTTTTCAAACATAAAGTGCCTTGCGGCCAAGCCAATGGGCTGTTTTAGCCACCGAAGATGTGCCAATAGGCTGTTTTTCACCCCGAAGGTGCCCAACGGGCTGTTTTTCCCATCGAAAGTGGCTTGCAACCTTGCCAACGGGCTATTTTGCCCTAACAAAGGTGTGCCAACAGGCTGTTTTTCCTACCGAAGGTGCCCAACGGGCTATTTTTTGCACCAAAAGTGCCCAATGGTCTTTTTTTCCCATCGAAAGTGCCATGTGGCCGTGCCAAACGGGTTGTTCTGCCTACCGAAGGCCTGCCAATGAGCTCTTTTTCCTACCCAAGGTGCCCAACGGGCTGTTTTTCCCACCCAAAGTACCCAACGAGCTGTTTTTCCCACTGAAGGAGCCTAACGAGCTGTTTTTACAACCGAAAGTGACCAGCGAGCTGTTTTCCCAACAAAGATGTCCTAACGGGCTATTTTTCCAACCGAAAGTGCCCAACGGGCTATTTTTCCCACCAAAAGTACCTTGTGGCCATACCAACGCGCTGTTTTTCCCACTGAACGTGCCCAACGGGCTATTTTACCTACCGAAATTTCCCAAAGGGCTGTTTTCCCATCGAAAGTGCCTTGTGTCTGTGCCAACGGGCTGTTTTGCCCACCGAACGTTTGCTAATGAGTTGTTTTTCCCAATGAAAGTGGCCAACGTGCTGTTTTTCCCAATGAAGGTGCCCAACAGGCTGTTTTTCCCACCGAAGTTGCCCAACGGGTTGTTTTTATCGCCGAAGGTTGCCCAATAGGCTGTTTTTCCCATTGGAAGTGGCCAACGGGCTATTTTTCCAACCAAAAGTGCCCAACGGGCTGTTTTTCCCACAGAAAGTGCCCAACGGGCTCTTTTTCCCACCGAAAGTGCCTTGTGGCAGTTCCTAGCGGGCTATTTTGCACGCCGAAGGAGCCCAACGGGCTATTTTTATTGCCAAAAATGCCTTGTGGGCATGCCAACAGGCTGTTTTGCCCATTAAAGGTGTGCCAACAGGCTGTTTTTCCCACCGCAAGTGCCCGACGGGTTATTTTTCCAACCAAAAGTGCTTTACAACTGTGCCAACTGGCTGTTTTTCCCACCGAAAGTGCCCAACGAGCTATTTTTCCCACTGAAAGTGCCTTGTGGCCGTGCATAACCTGCAGTTTTACCCACTAAAGGTGTGCCAACGGGCTGTTTTCCCACCAAAAGAGCCTTGCGTCCATGCCAACGGGCTATTTTTCCCGCGAAGGTGTGCCAACGGGCTGTATTTCCCACCGAAGTTTCTCAATGAGCTGTTTTTCCTACCGAAAGTACCCTACGTCTGTACGGGCTATTTTGCACGTTGAAGGTTTACGAACGGGCTGTTTTTCCCATCGAAAGCGCCTTGCGACCGTGCCAACGGGCTGCTTTTCTGACTGAAAATGCCATGCGACCGTACCCAACAGATTGTTTTCCTACTAAAAGTTTGCCAACGTGTTGTATTTCCCACCAAAATGGCCCAACGGACTGTTTTTCCCACCGAAAGTACCTTGTGGCCTTGCCAACGGGCTGTTTTTCCCACCGAAGGTGTGCCAACGGGCTGTTTTTCCCTCCGAAGGTGCCCAACGGGCTGTTTTTCCTACCGAAGGTGCCCATTGGGCTTTTTTCCCATTGAAAGTGCCTTGCGGCCCTTCCCAACGGGTTGTTTTTCCCACAAAAGGTGCCCAACGGGCTGTTTTTCCCACCGAATGTGTTGGTTGTATTTCCAATCGAAAATTCCCAATGGGTTGTTCTTCCCACCGAACGTGCCTCACGATGGTGGCAACGGTCTGTTTTTCCCAACAAAAGTGTCTTGCGCCTGTGCGAACGGGCTGTTTTGCCCACCAAAGCAGTGCCAACGGACTGTTTTTCCCACCAAAAGTGTCCAACGGGTTGTTTTTCCCAGCGAAGGTGCCCAACGGGCTGTTTTCCACACTGAAGGTGCCCAACGGGCTGTTTTTCCTACCGAAGGTGCCCAACGGGTTGTTTTTCCCACCTAAAATGCCTTGTGGCCATGCCTACAGGCTATTTTACCCACCGAAGGTGTGCCACCAAGCTGTTTTTCCCACCGAAAGTGCCCTACAGCCGTGCCAACGAGCTGTTTTGCACATCGAAGGCTTCCCAACGGGTTGTTTTTCCTACAAAAAGTATCCAACGGGTTGTTTTTCCCATCAAAAGTGCCTTGTGAATGTGCCAATGGGCTGTTTTTTCCTCCAAAAGCACCTAGTACCATGCCAACGGGCTGTTTTTCTGACCAAAGGTGTGCAAAAGCGTTATTTCCCATCGAAAGCACCCAACGGGCAGTTTTTCCCACCAAAAGTGCCTTATGGCCATGCCAACGGGCTGTTTTTTCTGCCAAAGGTGCCCAACGGGTTGTTTTTCCCACCGAAAGTGACTTGGGTCTGTGCCAACGAGCTGTTTTACACACCGAAGGTGTGCCAACGTGCTGTTTTTCCCACTGAATGTACCGAACAGGCTGTTTTTCCCAATGAAAGTGCCTTGCAACCATGCCAATCGACTGTTTTGCCCACCGAATGTGTGCCAAAGGGCTGTTTTTGCCCCCGAAGGGGCCTAACAGGAAATTTTGCCCACCGAAGGTGCCCAACGAGCTGTTTTTCCCACCAAAAGTGCCCAACGGGTAGTTTTTCCCACCGAAAGTGCCTTGTGGCCGTGTCAACGTGCTATTTTCCCCCCCGAAAGTGCCCAACTGGCTGTTTTGCCCACCGAAAGCGCCCAACAGGCTATTTTTCCAACTGAAAGTGCCTTACGGCCATGCCAACGGGTTGTTTTGCCCACCAAAGATGAGCCAACGGGCTGTTTTTCCCACCAAAAGTGCCTAACGGGCCATTTTTTCCACCGAAAGTGCCTTGTGGCCTTGCCAATAGGCTATTCTTCCCACCAAAGGTGCCCAACGGGCTGTTTTTCCCACTGAAAGTGCCCAACAGGTAGTTTTTCCCAACAAAACTCCCTTGTGACTGTCCACATGTTGTTTTTCCCCCTGAAAATGCCCAACGGGCTGTTTTGGCCACTGAAAGTGGCCAACGGGATGTTTTTCCAACTGAAAGTGCCTTGCGGCCATGCCAACGGGCTGTTTTGCCCACCAAAGGTGAGCCAATGGGCCGTTTTTCCTACCAAAAGTGCCCAACAGGCTGTTTTTTCCTCCGAAAGTGCCTTGCGGCCTTGCCAACGGGCTGTTTTTCCCACTAAAGGTGCCCAACGGGCTGTTTTACACACTGAGAGTACCCAACGTGTAATTTTTCCCACCGAAACTCCTTTGTGATTGTGCCAACGGGCTGTTTTTCCCACTGAAAGTGCTCAAAGGGTAGTTTTTCCTACCGAAACTCCCTTGTGATTGCGCCAACAAGCTATTTTGGCCACCGAACGTGTGCCAACAGGCTGTTTTTTGCACCAAAGTTGCCCAACGGGCTGTTTTTCCCATCGAAAGTGCCTTGCGGCCTTGCCAACAGGCTGTTTTGCCCACCGAAGGTGTGCCAAAGGGCTACTTTTTCCCACCAAAAGTGCCTTACAGCCGTGCCAACGGACTGTTTTGCTCATCGAATATGTGCCAATAGGCCGTTTTCCCATCGAAGTTGCCCAATTGACTGTTTTTCCCATCGAAAGTGCCTTGCAGCTATGCCAACGGGCGGTTTTGCCCAACGAAGGTTTGCCAACTGGCTGTTTTTCCCACCAAAAGTGCCCAACGGTTGTTTTTCCCGCTGAAGGAGCCCAACGAGCAGTTTTTCCCACCGAAGGTGTGCCAATGGGCTGTTTTTCCAATCGAAAGTGCCCAATAGGCTATTTTTTCAACCGAAAATACACAACGGGTTGTTTTTCCCATCAAAAGTACCTTGTGGCCAAGCCAGTGGGCTGTTTTTCCCACTGAAAGTACATTGCGACCATGTCAACGGGTTGTTTTGCCGGTCGAAGGTGTGCTAACTGGCTGTTTTTTCCCACCAAAGGTGCCCAACGGGCTGCTTTTCCCACCAAAAGTGCCTTGGGGCCATGCCAATAGGCTATTTTTCCCTCCGAAGGTGTTCCAATGGTTGGTTTTCCTACCAAAGGTGCCCAACGGGCTGTTTTTTCCAACGAAAGTGTCCTGTACCAATGGACTGTTTTTCCCATCGGACATGCCAACAGGCAGTTTTTCCCACCGAAAGTGCCTTGTGGCCATGCCAATGAGCTGTTTTGCCCGCCGAAGGTATGCCAATGGGCTATTTTTCATGACAAATTTGCACAACTTGCTATTTTTCACGTCGAAAGTGCCTTGCAGCTGTGCCAACGGGTGGTTTTGCCCAACGAAGGTTTGCCAACTGGTTGTTTTTCCCACCAAAAGGGCCCGACGTGCTCTTTTTCCCATCGAACGTGCCCAACAGGCTCTTTTTCCCACCGAAAGTGCCCAAAGGGCTTCTTTCCCACCAAAAGTGCCCAACGGGTTGTTTTTCCCAATGAAAGTGCGTTGTTGTCGTGCCAACGGGCTATTTTTCCATAGAAGGTGCCCAACGGTTGTTTTTTCGACCAAACGTGCCTTGCGACTATGCCAACGGGCTGTTTTACCCACCGAAGGTGTGCCAACAGCCTGTTTTATCCACGCTAGGGGCCCAATCGGGGTGTTTTTTCCACTGAAGGTGCGCGAACGGGCTGTTTTGCACACCGAAGGTTTATAACCGGCTGTTTTTCCCACCGAAGGTGCACAATAGGATGTTTTTCCCACCAAAAGTGCCTTGTGGCTGTGCCAATGGGTTGTTTTACCCACCGAAGGTGTGCTAAAGGGCTGTTTTCTCCACCAAAGGTGCCCAAAGGCCTGTTTTTCCCACCGAAGGTGCCCAACGAGCTGTTTTGCCACCAACGGTGCTCAACGCACTGTTTTTCCCATCGAAGGTGCCTAACGGGTTGTTTTTCCCACCGAAATTGCCTTACGGCCATGCCAACGGGCTATTTTAACCATCGAAGATGTGCCAACAGGCTATTTTTTCGACCGATGGTGCCCAATGGGCAGTTTTTTCCACCAAAAGTGCCTTACAGCCGTGCCAAAAGGTTGTTTTTCCCATCGAAGGTATGCCAACAAGTTGGTTTTCCCACCGAATGTGCCCAATGGGCTGTTTTTCCCATCGAAAGTGCCTTGTAGTTGTGCCAATAGGTTGCTTTTCCCACCAAAGGTGTGCCAATGGGTTGTTTTTCCCTCCAAAACTATCTTGTGACTGCACCAACGGGCTATTTTTCTCACCGAAAGTGCTTTGCGGCTGTGTCAACGGGCTATTTTACCCACCGAAGGTGTGCCAAAGGGCTGTTTTTCCCACCAAAGGTGCCCAACAAGCTGTTTTGCTCACCGAAGGTGCACAACGGGCTGTTTTTCCTGCCAAAATGCCCAACGGGTAGTTTTTCCCACCGAAAGTGCCTTGTGGCTGTGTCAACGTGCTATTTTTCCCACTGAAAATGCCTAACGGGCTGTTTTTCCTACCGAATGTGCCCAATGCGCTATTTTTCCAACTGAAAGTGTCTTACGGCTATGCCAATGGGCTGTTTTGCCCACTGAAGGTGAACCAACAAGCTATTTTCCCACCGAAAGTGCCCAACGGGCCGTTTTTCCCACCGAAAGTGCCTTGCAGCCTTGCCAACGGGCTATTTTTCCCACCGAAGGTGTCCAACGGGCTATTTTTCCCACCAAAAGTGCCTTGCGGCCATGCCAACGGGCTGTTTTGCCCATCGAAGGTGTGCAAACGGTTTGTTTTTTTCCCACCAAAGGTGCCCAACAGGCTGTTTTTCTAGCGAAAATGCCTTGCGGCTGTGCCAACGGGCTATTTTGCCCATCGAAGGTGTTCCAACGGGCTATTTTTCCAATGAAAGTGCCTTGCGGCCGTGTCAACAGGCTGTTTTGCCCACCGAAGATGTTCCAACGGATTGTTTTTTCCATCAAAAGTGCCCAACGGGCTGTTTTTCCAACCGAAGGTGCCCAACCGGCTATTTTTTGCAATGAAAGTGCCTTGCGGCAGTACCAACGGACTGTTTTTCCCACCAAAGGTGCCCAACGGGCTATTTTTTCTGCTAAAAGTGCCTTACAGCCGTTCCAACGGGTTGTTTTGCCCACAAAAGGTGTGCCAATGGGCTATTTTTCCTAGTGAAGATGCCCAACGGGCTATTTTATGCACCGAAGGTTTGCCAAAGTGCTGTTTTTCCCGCCGAAAGTGCCCAACGGGCTGTTTTTCCTGCCCAACGGGCTGTTTTTCCCATTGAAAGTGCCTTGTGAGCTTGCCAGTGGGCTGTTTTGCCCATTGAAGGTTTGCCAATAGGCTGTTTTTCAAACTGAAAGAGCCCAACGGGCTGTTTTTCCCACTGAAAGTGCCTTGCGGTTGTGCCAACGGGTTGTTTTTCCCATTTAAGGTGTGCCAATGGGCTATTTTTCCCACCAAAGTTGCCCAACGGGCTGCTTTTCCCACTAAAAGTGCCTTACAGCTGTGCCAACGGGTGGTTTTTCCCACTAAAGGTTTGCCAACGGGTTGTTTTTCCCACCAAAAATGCCCAACCTGCTATTTTTCCCACCAAAGGTGCCCAAAGGGTTGTTTTTCCCACCAAAGGTGTGCCAACGGACAATTTTTCCCATCGAAAGTGCCCAACGGGTTGTTTTTCCCAACGAAAGTGCCTTACTGGCATGCCATCGGGCTATTTTTCCCATAGAAGGTGCCCAATGGCTTTTTTTCCACCGAAAGTGCCTTGCGACTATGCCAACGGGCTGTTTTACCCACCTGAGGTGTGCCAACAGGCTGTTTTTCCCACCCAAGGGCCCAACGGGCTGTTTTTCCCACAGAAGGTGCCCAACAGGCTGTTTTTCCCACCAAAAGTGCCTTGTGGTCATGCCAACAGGATGTTTTTCCTACCGAAGGTGCCCAACGGGCTATTTTTCCCACTGAAAGTGCATTGAAGCCATGCAAACGGGTTGTTTTGCCCACCAAAGGTGTGCCAACGAGCTGTTTTTCTCACTGAAGTTACCCAACAGGCTGTTTTTCCCATCAAAAGTGCCTTATGATCATGTCAACGGGCTGTTCTACCCACTGAAGGTGGGCCAACAGGTAGTTTTTCCACCAAAGTTGCCCAATGGGCTTTTTTTCCCACCGAAAGTTCCTTGCGGCCGAGCCAACGTGCTGTTTTGGCCACTGAACTTATGTCAATGGACTATTTTCACACCGAAGTTGCTCAATAGGCTTTTCTCCCACCGAAAGTGCCTTGCGGCAGTGCCAACAGGTTGTTTTTCCCACCGAAGGTGTTCTAACGGGCCATTTTTCCCACCGAAAGTGCCCAAATGGTTATTTTTCCCATAGAAAGCGCCTTGCAGTTGTGTCGATGGGCTATTTTTTTCGATCAAAGGTGAGCCAACGGACTGTTTCTCCCACTAAAAGTGCCCAATAGGCTGTTTTCCCGGCAAAAGTGCCTTGTGGATGTGCCAACAGGCTGTTTTTCCTACCAAATGTGTCCAACGGGCTATTTTTTTGACAGAAGTTTCCTTGTGGCCATGCCAACGAGCTGTTTTGCCCACTAAAGGTGTGCCAACGAGCTATTTTTGCCAAAGAAAGTGCCCAACAGGTAGTTTTTCCCACTGAAAGTGCCTTGTGGTCGTGCTAACATGTTGTTTTTCCCATCGAAGGTGTGCCAACGGACTGGTTTTCCCACCAAAAGTGCCCAACGGGCTGTTTTTCCCACCAAAAGTGCCTTGTAGCCATGCCAACAGGTTGTTTTTCCCACCAAAGGTGTGCCAACGGGCTATTTTTCCCACCAAAACTGTCTTGTGAGCTTGCCAACAGGCTGTTTTTCCCACCAAAAGTGCCCAACTGGTAGTTTTTCCCACCGAAAGTGCCTTGTGGCCACGTCAACATGCTATTTTTCCCACCAAAAGTGCCCAATGGGATGTTTTTCCCATCGAAAGTGCCCAACGGGATGTTTTCCCCACCGAAGGTGCCTAACGGGTTGTTTTTCCAACTGAAAGTGCCTTGCGGCCATGCCAACGGGCTGTTTTGCCCACCAAAGATGAGCCAACGGGATATTTTTCCCACCGAAAGTGCCCAACGGGGCATTTTTCCCACCGAAAGTGCCTTGCGGCCTTGCCAACAGGCTGTTTTTCCCACCGAAGATGCCCAATGGGCTGTTTTTCTCACCGAAAGTGCCTTGCGGCCTTGCCAACAGGTTGTTTTGCCTACTAAAGGTGTGCCAACGGGCTATTTTTCCTACTGAAAGTGCCTTGCGGCTGTGCCAACGGGCTATTTAGCCCACCGAAGGTGTGCCAAGGGGCTGTTTTTCCCACCGAACGTGCCCAACAGGCTGTTTTTCCCACCAAAAGTGCCTTGCGGCTGTGCCAACGGGCTATTTTGCCCATCAAAGGTGTGCCAATGGGCTGTTATTCCCACAGAAGCCGCCCAATGGGCTGTTTTCCCACCAAAGGTGCCAACGGGCTGTTTTTCCCATAGAAAGTGCCCAACGGGTAGTTTTCCCACCGAAACTCCCTCGTGACTGTGCCAACAAGCTGTTTTTCCCACCGAAAGTGCCTTGCAGCTCTGCCAACAAGTTGTTTTCGCCACCGAACGTGTGCCAACAGGTTGTTTTTCCCACCAAAGGCGCCCAACGGGCTGTTTTTCCCACCGAAAGTGCCTTGCAGCCGTGCCAACATGTTGTTTTGCCCACCGAAGGTGTGCCACCGGGCTATTTTTCCCATCGAGGTTGCCCAACATGCTATTTTCCCACCAAAAGTGCCTTACAGTCATGCCAACAGGCTGTTTTGCCCATCGAATGTGTGCCCATGGGCTGTTTTCCCACCAAAGGTTCCCAACTGGCTGTTTTTCCCATCAAAAGTGCCATGCAGCTGTGCTAACGGGCGGTTTTGCTCAATGAAGGTTTGCCAACGGGCTGTTTTTCCCACCAAAAGTTCCCAACAAGATGTTTTTCCCGCTGAAGGAGCCCAACGGGCAGTTTTCCCACCAAAGGTGTGCCAACGGGCTATTTTTCCAACCGAAAGTGGCCAACAGGCTATTTTTCCCGCCGAAAGTACCTTATGGCCTAGCCAGGGGCTGTTTTTCCCACTGAAGGTGCCCAACGGGTTTTTTTCCCACCGAAAGTGCATTGCGACAGTGGCAACGGGTTGTTTTGCCCACCGAAGGTGTGCCAACTAGCTGTTTTTCCCACCGAAGGTGCCCAACGGGCTGTTTTTCCCATCGAAGATGCCAACGGGCTGTTTTTCACGCCGAAAGTGCCTTGCGGCCATGCCAACGGGCTGTTTTTCCCGCCAAAGGTGTTCCAACGGTTGTTTTTCCCACCGAAGGTGCCCAACAGGTTGTTTTTCCCAACGAAAGTGCCCTGTGGCAGTACCAACAGACTGTTTTTCCCACCGGATGTGCCGACGGGCTGTTCTTCCCATAGAAGGTGTGCCAATGGGCTATTTTTCCCCCAAAAGTGCCCAACGGGCTATTTTTCCCACCGAAAGTGCCTTGTGGGCATGCCAATGGGTTGTTTTGCCCGCAGAAGGTGTGCCAATGGGCTGCTTTCACGCCGAAGTTGCGCAACTTGCTATTTTTCCCATCGAAAGTGCCTTGCAGCTGTGCTAATGGGCGGTTTTGCCCGACGAAGGTTTTCCAAGGGTTGTTTTTCCCGTCAAAAGTTCCCAACGGGCTGTTTTTCCCTCTAAAGGAGCCCAATGGGTAGTTTTTCCCACCAAAAGTGCTTTATGGACGTGCCAGCGGGCTGTTGTTCCCACCAAAGGTGACCAAGGGGCTGTTTTGCCCACCGACAGTGCCATGTGACCGTTGCAACGGGATGTTTTGCCCATCCAAGGTGTGCCAACAGGCTGTTTTTCCCACCAAAGGTGCCCAACGAGCTGTTTTTTATGCAAAAGGTGCCAACGGGCAGTTTTTCCCATTGAAAGTGCCTTGTGGCCTTACCAACGGGTTGTTTTTCCCACCGAAAGTGTCTTACGGCAATGCCAATGGGCTGTTTTACCCACCGAAGGTGATCCAACCAGCTGTTTATCCCACCGGAGGTGCCCAACAGGCTATTTTTCCCACCGGAGGTGCCCAACGGGCTATTTTCCTCACCAAAAGTGCCCAATGGGCTGTCTTTCCCAATGAAAGTGCCTTGTTGCCATGCCAACGGGCTATTTTTCCCATAGAAGGTTCCCAACGGTTGTTTTTTCCACCAAAAGTGCCTTGCGACTTTGCCAACGAGCTGTTTTACCCACCGAAGGTGTGCCAACAGGCTGTTTTACCCACCCAAGGGGCCCAGACGGGATGTTTTTCCCACTGAAGGTGTGCGAATGAGCTATTTTTTCGTCGAAAGTGCCTTGTGGTAATGGTCATGCCAATGGGCTGTTTTGCCCACCGAAATTTTGTAACGGGCTGTTTTTCCCACTGAAGGTGCCCAACGAGCTGTTTTACCCACCGAAGGTGTGCCAGAGGGCTGTTTTTCCTACCAAAGGTACCCAACGGGCTGTTTTGCCACCGAAGGTGCCCAACGGACTGTTTCTCCCACCAAAGGTACCTAACAGGTTGTTTTTCCCATCGAAAATGCCTTGCAGCTGTGCCAACAGGCGATTTTGCCCAACGAAGGTTTGCCAACGGGGTTTTTTTCCTATCGAAAGAGCCCAACGGGCTATTTTTCCGACTAAAGGAGCCCAACGGGTAGTTTTTCCCACCGAAGGTGTGCCAATGGGCTGTTTTTCCCATGGAAAGTGCCCGACGGGCTGGTTTTCCCACCGAAAGTGCCTTATGGCCGTGCGAGGGGGCTGTTTTTCTTACTGAAGGTGCCCAAGGGGCTGTTTTTCCCACTGAAAGTACCTTGCGACCGTGGCAACGGAATGTCTTGCCCATCCAAGGTGTGCCAACAAGCTATTTTTTCCACTGAAGGTGCCCAACGAGTTGTTTTTTCCACCGAAGGTACCAACAGGCAGTTTTTCCCACCAAAAGTGCCTTGCGACCATGCCAACGGGCTATTTTTCCCACCGAAAGTGCCTTGCGGTAGTGCCAACGGCTTGTTTTCCCACTGAAGGTGTGCCAACGGGCTATTTTTCCCATCACAAGTGCCTTGCAGCTGTGCCAACAGGCGATTTTGCCCATCGAAGGTTTGCCAACGGGCTGTTTTTCCCACCGAAAGTACCCACTGGGTTATTTTACAGATCGAAAAGAGCCTTGTGGTTGTGCCAACGGGCTGTTTTACCCAGCGAAGTTGTGTCAACGGGCTGTTTTTCCCCACGAAGGTGCCCAACGGGCTATTTTTCCCACTGAAAGTGCCTTACGGAGGTGCCAACAGGCTGTTTCTCATACTGAAGGTTTGCCAACGAGCTGCTTTTCTCCCAGAAAGTGCCCAACGGGTTGTTTTTCCCACCGAAAGTGCCTTACGGTCGTGCCAACGGGCTGTTTTTCCCACCGAAGGTGCCCAATAAGTTTTTTTCCCATCGAAAGTGCCCAGTGGGCTGTTATTCCCACTGAAAGTGCCTTATGGTCATGCCAAATGGGCTGTTTTTCACACCAAAGGCACCCAACGGGCTATTTTTCCCACCGAAAGTGCCCATTGGGTTATTTTTCAGACCAAAAAAAGCCTTGCGATCGTGCCAATAGACTATTTTACCCACCGAAGTTGCATCAACAGGCTATTTTTCCCAACAAAGGTGCCCAATGGGCTGTTTTTCCAACTGAAGGTGTGCCAACGGGCTGTTTTTTGCATCGAAAGTGCCCAACAGGATGTTTTTCCCACCGAAAGTGCCCTGTTGCTGTGTCAACGGGCTATTTTTCACATGGAAGGTGCTTAACGGGTTGTTTTTCCGACAGAAAGTGCCTTGCGGCTATGTCAACAGACTATTTTTCCCACCAAAAGCGTCTTTAGGCTGTTTTAATGGGCTGTTTTGCCCACCGAAGGTGCGCCAAAGGGCTGTTTTTCCCATCGAAGGTGCCCAACGGGTTATTTTTCCCACCGAACTGCCCAACGGGCTGTTTTTCCCACCCAAAGTGCCTTGTGGAGGTGCCAACATGCCATTTCTCCCACCAAAGGAGTGCCAACGGGTTGTTTTTCCCACTGAAAGTGCCCAACAGGAAGTTTTTCCCATAAAAGTGCCTTGCAACCATGTCAACAGGGTAGTTTTCTCGCCGGTGTGCCAACAGGCTATTTTTCCCATCAAAAGTTCCCAACAGGCTGTTATTCCCACCGAAAGTGCCTTCTGGTAATGCCAACAGGTTGTTTTTCCCACCAAAGATGCCCAAAGGGCTGTTTTTCCCACCGAAAGTGCCTTACGACCATGGCAACGGGCTGTTTAGCTCGTCGATGGTGTGCCAACGGTCTATTTTTCCCATCGAAGTTGCCCGATAGACTGTTTTTCTGTTAAAAGTGCCTTCTGGCTGTGCCAACGGGCTGTTTTGCCCACCGAAGCTTAGCCAACGGGTTTTATTCGCACCCAAAGTTCCCAACGGGCTGTTTTTCCTATGGAAGGTGTCCAACGGGCTGTTTTCTTGATCCAAATTGCCTTGTCTTTTTGCCAACAGGCTGCTTTTCCCATAGAAAGTGCCCTATGGGCTATTTTTCCAATTGAAAGTGCCATGCGGCTGTGCCAACGGGCTGTTTTTCCAACCGAAGGTGCGCCAACGGGCTGTTTTTCCCATCGAAAGTGCCCAACGGGGTGTTTTTCCCACCGAAAGTGCCCTGTGGCTGTGTCAACGGGCTATTTTTCACATGGAAGGTCCTTAACGGGCTGTTTTTCCCACAGAAAGTGCCTTGCAGCTATGTCAACGGGCTGTTTTTCCCACTAAAAGTTTCTTGAGGCTATTTCAATAGGCTGTTTTGCCCACCGAAGGTGTGCAACCGGGCTGTTTTTCCCACTGAACTACCCAACGGGCTGTTTTTCCCACCCAAAGTGCCTTGTGGAGGTGCCAACATGTCGTTTCTCCCATTGAAGGAGTGCCAACGGGTTGTTTTTCCCACCGAAAGTGCCCAACGGGAAGTTTTTCCTGTAGAAAGTTCCTTGAAACCTTGCCAACGGGCAGTTTTTCTCGCCGGCATCCCAACAGGCTATTTTCCCCATCAAAAGTGCCCAACAAGCTGTTATTCCCATCGAAAGTGCCTTGTGGTCATGCCAACAGGTTGTTTTTCCCACCAAAGGTGCCCAATGGGATGTTTTTTCCACCGAAAGTGCCTTACGACCGTGCCAAAGGGCTATTTAGCTCGTCGATGGTGTGCGAACGAGCTGTTTTTCCCATCGAAGTTGCCGACAAACTGTTTTTCCGTCGAAGGTGCCTTCTGGCTGTGCCAACGGGCTGTTTTGCCCACCGAAGCTTAGCCAACAGGTTTTATTCACACCGAAAGTTCCCAGCGGGCTGTTTTTCCCATCGAAGGTGTCCAACGGGCTATTTTTCTGATCCAAATTGCCTTGTCTCTGTGCCAACAGGCTGCTTTTCCCATAGAAAGTGCCCTACGGGCTGTTTTTCCCATTGAAAGTGCCATGCAGCCGTGCCAACGGGCTGTTTTTCCCACCGAAGGTGCCCAACAAGCTTTTTTTCCCATCGAAAGTGCCCAACGAGCTGCTATTCCCACCGATAGTGCCTTCTGGTCATGCCAACAGGCTATTTTTCCAACCAAAGGGGCCCAACGTGTTATTTTTCCCACCAAAAGTGCCTAATGGGTTATTTTTCAGACCGAAAAGAGCCTTACGGCTGTACCAACAAGCTATTTGACCCACCGAAGGTGTGTTAACGGGCTGTTTTTCCTAACAAAGGTGCCCAACAGACTGTTTTTCCCACTGAAAGTGCCTTACAGAGGCGGCAACAGATTGTTTCTTATACCGAAGGCGTGCCAACGGGCTGCTTTTCCCATAGAAAGTGCCCAACGAGCTGTTTTTCCCACCGAAGCTACTGAACGGGCTGTTTTTCCCACTGAAGGTGCCCAACAAGCTTTTTTCCCATCGAAAGTGCCTAACGGGCTGTTATTCCCCCTAAAGTGCCTTGTGGTCATGCCAACAGGCTATTTTTTCCACCAAAGGCACCCAACGGGCTATTTTTCCCTCCGAAAGTGCTCAAAGGGTTATTTTTTAGATCGAAAAGAGCCTTGCGGCTGTGCCAACGGGCTGTGTTACCCACTGAAGGTGTGTTAACGGACTGTTTTTCCCAACAAAGGTGCCCAACGGGCTTCTTTTTCCATCGAAAGTGCCTTACGGAGGTGCCAACAGGCTGTTTCTCATATCGAAGGTGTGCCAATGGGCTGCTTCCCCCAGAAAGTGCCCAACTGATTATTTTTCCCACCGAAAGTGCCTTGCAGTCCTGCCAAAGGGTTGTTTTTCCCACCGAAGGTGACGAACGGGATGTTTTTCCCATCGAAAGTGCCCAACGGGTTGTTATTCCCACCGAAAGTGCCTTGTGGTCATGCCAACAGGCTATTTTTCCCACCAAAGGTGCACAACGGGCTGTTTTTCCCACCGAAAGTGCCTTACGACCGTGTCAACGGGCTGTTTAGCTCGTCGATGGTGTGCCAACGTGCTGCTTTCCCATCAAAGTTGCCCGATAGACTGTTTTTCGTTGAATGTGCCTTCTGGCAGTGCCAACGGGCTGTTTTGCCAAACGAAGCTTAGCCAACGGGTTTTATTCGCACCGAAAGTTCCCAACGGGTTGTTTTTCCCATCGAAGGTGTCCAACGGGCTATTTTTCTTATCCAAATTGCCTTGTCTCCGTGCCAACAGGCTGCTTTTCCCATAGAAAGTGCCCTACGGGTTGTTTTTCCCATTGAAAGAGCCATGCGGTCGTACCAACAGGCTGTTTTTCCCACTGAAGGTGCCCAACAAGCTTTTTTTCCCATCCAAAGTACCCAACGGGCTGTTATTCCCACCAAAAGTGCCTTGTGGCCATGCCAACTGGCTGTTTTTCCCACCAAAGGCGCCCAACGGGCTATTTTTCCCTCCGAAAGTACCCAACGAGTTATTTTTTAGACCGAAAAGAGCCATGCGGTCGTGCCAACGGGCTGTTTTCCCAACAAAGGTGCCCAACGGCTATTTTTCCCACTCAAAGTGCAATGCGGCCTTGCCAATGGGCTGTTTTGCCCACCGAAAGTGTGCCAACAAGCTGTTTTTCCCACCAAAGCTAGCTAACATGCTGTTTTTCCAATCGAAAGTGCCTTGCGGCCGTGCCAACGGGCTGTTTTGCCCACCGAAGGTGTGCCAATAGGTTTGTTTCCCACCACAGATGCCTGCCTTGCAGTCTTGTCAACGAGCTATTTTGCCCACCGAAGGTTTACTAACGGGCTGTTTTTCCCACCGAAAGTGCCCAACGGGCTATTTTTTCCACCAAAGGTGTCAAACAGGTTGTTTTTCCCACAGAAAGTGCCTTGCGGCCGTGTAAACGTGCCGTTTTGCCCACCAAAGGTGTGCCAAAGGGCTGTTTTTCCCACCGAGGTTACCCAACGAGCTATTTTTCCCACTGAAAGTGCATTGTGACCGTGTCAACGAGCAGTTTTGCGCGTTGAAGGCTTGCCAACGGGCTGTTTCTCCCACCGAAAGTGCCCGACGGGCTGTTTTTCACACCGAAGGAGCCCAACGGGCTGTTTTTCCAACCAAAGGTACGCCAACGGGTCGTTTTTCCCAACAAGAGTGCCAACGGGCTAGTTTTCTCATCCAAAAGTGCTCAACAGGCAATTTTTCCCATAGAAAGTGCCTTGCAACTGTGCCAATGGGTTGATTTTCTCACTGAAGGTGCGCCAACGGGTTGTTTTTCCCATCAAAAGTACCCAATGGGCTCTTATTCCCACCGAAAGTGCCATGTGGTCATGCCAACAGGTTGTTTTTCATATTGAAGGTGCCCAACGGGCAGTTTTTCCCATCGAAAGTGCCTTGCGGCAGTGCCAACGGGCTGTTTTTTCCATCGAAGTTTGTCGACAAACTGTTTTTTCCATCGAAAGTGCCTTGTGGCTGTGCCAACGGGCTGTTTTGTCCACCAATGATTTGCCAACGAGTTGTTTTTCACACCAAAGGTGCCCAACGAGCTGTTTTTCCCACCGAAAGTGCCTTGCAGAGGTGTCAACATGCCGTTTCTCCCACTGAAGGTGTACCAACGGGTTGTTTCCCCCACCGAGAGTGCCCAACGGGAAGTTTTTCCTATAGAAAGTGCCTTGCAACCTTACCAACAGGCATTTTTTCTCGTCGGTGTGCCAATAAGCTGTTTTCCCCATCAAAAGTGCCCAACGGGCTATTATTCCCACCGAAAGTGCCTTGTGGTGATGCCAACAGGCTGTTTTTCCCACCAAAGGTGCCCAACTAGCTGTTTTTTGCACCGAAAGTGCCTTACGGCCATGACAACGGTCTGTTTGGCTTGTCGATGGTGTGCCAACGGGCTGTTTTTCCTATCAAAGTTGCCCGACAGACTGTTTTTCTGTCGAAAGTGCCTTGTAGTCATGCCAACAGGCTGTTTTGCCCACCCAAGCTTAGCCAACGGGCTTTTTTCACACCGAAAGTTCCCAACGGGCTGCTTTTCCCACCGAAGGTGTTCAACGGGCTATTTTTTTGATCCAAATTGCCTTGTCTATGTGCTAACGGGCCGTTTTTCCAATAGAAGGTGCCCTACAGGTTGTTTCTCCCATTGAAAGTGCCATGTGGCCATGCCAATGGGCTGTTTTTCCCACCAAAGGTGCCCAACAAGCTTTTTTTCTCATTGAAAGTGCCCAACGGGCTGTTATTCCCACCGAAAGTGCCTTGTGGTCATGCCAACGGGCTGTTTTTCCCACTAAAGGCGCCGAACGTGCTATTTTTCCCACCGAAAGTGCCCAACTTTCAAACTGAAAAGAGCCTTGCGGTCGTGCCAACGGGTTCTTTTACCCATCGAAGGTGTGTCAACGGGCTATTTTTCCCAACGAAGGTGCCCAACGGACTATTTTTCCCACCGAAAGTGCCTTACGGAGGTGCCAACAGGCTGTTTCTCATACCGAAGGTGTGCCAACGGGCTGCTTTTCCAACAGAAAGTGCCCAACGGGCTGTTTTTCCCACCGAAAGTGCCTTGCAGTCCTGCCAACGAGTTGTTATTCCCACCGAAGGTGCCGAACGAGATGTTTTTCCCATCGAAAACGCCCAAAGGGTTGTTATTCCCACCGAAAGTGACTTGTGGTCATGCCAACAGGTTGTTTTTCCCACCAAAGGTGCCCAATGGGCTATTTTTCCCACAGAAAATGCCTTATGGCCGTGCCAACGGGCTGTTTAGCTTATCCAGGGTGTGCCAGCGGGCTGTTTTTCCCATCCAAGTTGCCCGACAGACTATTTTTTTGTCAAAAGTGCCTTCTAGCTGTGCCAACGGGCTGTTTTTCCCACCGAATCTTAGCCAAATGGTTTTTTCCACCGAAAGTTCCCAAGGGGCTATTTTTTCCACGGAAGGTGTCCAACGGGCTGTTTTTCTAATCCAAATTGCCCTGTATCTGTGCCAACGGGCAGTTTTGCCCATCGAAGGTGTGCCAACGGGCTATTTTTTTTATAAAAAGTTCCTTACGGGCTATTTTTCCCATTGAAAGTGCCATGCGACAGTGCCAACGAGCTGTTTTTCCCACTGAAGGTGCCCAACAAGCTTTTTTTCCACCGAAAGTGCCCAACGGGCTGTTTTTCCCACTGAAGGTGCCGAACGAGCTGTTTTTCCCACCAAAGGTGCCCAACAAGCTTTTTTTCCCATCGAAAGTGCCCAATGGCTTGTTATTCCCACCGAAAGTGCCTTGTGGTCATGCCAATGGGCTGTTTTTCCCACCAAAGGGGCCCAACGGGCTATTTTTCCCACCGAAAGTGCCCACTGAGTTATTTTTCAGATGGAAAAGAGCCTTGTGGCCGTGCCAACGGGTTGTTTTACCCACCAAAGGTGTGTTAACAGGTTATTTTTCCTAACGAAGGTGCCCAATTGGCTGTTTTTCCCACCAAAAGTGCTTTACGGAGGTGCTAATAGGCTGTTTCTCATACAGAAGGTGTGCCAATGGGCTACTTTTCCCACAGAAAGTGCCCAACAGGTTGTTTTTCCCACCGAAAGTGCCTTGCGGTCCTGCCAACTTGTTGTTTTTCCCATCGAAAGCACCCAACGGGTTGTTATTCCCACCGAAAGTGCCTTGTGGTCATGCCAATGGGCTGTTTTTCCCACCGAAGGTGCCCAACGGGCTATTTTTCCCACCAAAAGTGCCTAACGGGCTATTTTTCAAACAGAAAAGTGACTTACGGACGTGCCAACGGGCTGTTTTTCCCATCAAAAGTGCCAACGGGCTGTTTTTCCCACCGAAAGTGCCTTACGATCGTGCCAATGTGCTGTTTTTCCCATTGAAGGTGCCCAACGGGCTATTTTTCCCATCTGAATGTGCCTTGTGGCTGCGCCAACGGTCTATTTTACCCACTGAAAGTGTATTGCGACCGTTTCAACGAGCTATTTTGCCCATCGAAGGTGTGCCAGCCGGCTGTTTTTCCCACCAAAGGTGCCCAACGGGCTGTTTATCCCACTAAAAGTGCCTTGTAGAGGTGGAAGCAGGCTGTTTCTCCCACCGAAGGTGTGCCAACGGGTTGTTTTCCCCACCAAAAGGGCCCAACGGGCTGTTATTCCCACCAAAAGTGCCTTGTGGTCATGCCAACAGATGTTTTTCGCATTGATGGTGCCGAACAGGCTATTTTCTCACTGAAAGTGCCTTGTGGTCATGCCAACGAGCTGTTTGGCCCACTGATGGCATGCCAATGGGCTATTTTTCCCATCGAAGTTGCTCGAGAAGCTGTTTTTTCAATCGAAAGTGCCTTGTAGCCGTGCCAACGGACTGTTTCGTCCACCGAAGGTTTGCCAACGGGCTATTTTTTGCATCGAAAGTTCCCAAAGGGTTATTTTTCCCACCCAAGGTGCCCAACGGGCTATTTTTCCCATCGAAAGCGCCTTGCGGCCATGCCAATTGGTTATTATTCTCACCGAAGGTGTGCCAACGAGCTATTTTTCCTACCAAAGGTGGCCAACAGGTTGTTTTTCCCACGCAAGGTGCCCATCAGGTTGTTTTTCCCACAGAAAGTGTCTTGCAGCCATGCCAATGGGCTATTTTGCCCACCAAAGGTGTGCCAACGAGCTGTTTTTCCCACCAAAGTTGCCCAACAGACTATTTTTCCCTCCGAAAGTGCCTTGAGGCTGTGCCAACGGGCTATTTTGCCCGCTCATGGTGTGCCAATGGGCTGTTTTTCCCATTGAAGTTGCTCGACAGGCTATTTTTTCCATCAAAAGTGCCTTGTGGCGGTGTCAGCGGTCTGTTTTGCCCACCGAAGGTTTGCCAACAGGCTGTTTTTCCCACCGAAAGTTCCCAACGGGCTGTTTTTCCAATCTAAGGTGCCCAACGGGCTATTTTTCCCACCAAAAGTGCCATGCGGCCGTGCCAATGGGTTGTTTTGCCCACCGAAGGTCTACTAACGAGCTGTTTTTCCTACCAAAGATGGCCAACGGGCTGATTTTCTCACTGAAAGTGCCTTGTCGCCGTGCCAACAGGCTGTTTTGCCCACCAAAGGTGTGCCAACAGGCTGTTTTTCCCACTATAGATGCCTACTTGCAACCTTGCCAACGGGCTGTTTTACCCACCAATGGTCTACCAATGTGCTATTTTTCCCACCGAAAGTGCCCAACGGGCTTTTTCTCCCACCAAATGTGTCAAACAGGTTGTTTTTCGCACCGAAAGTTCCCAACGGGTTGTTTTTCCGACACAAGGTACCCAACGGGCTGCTTTTACTACCGAAAGTGCCTTGCGAAAGTGCCAATGGGCTGTTTTTCCATCGAAGGTGTGCCAACGAGTTGTTTTTCCCACCAAAGGTGGCCAACGGGCTGCTTTTCCCATCG
>JAOTJB010326076.1:0-13839 GCA_027123815.1 Erythroxylum minutifolium | reverse complement strand
GAAAGAAGGATATTAATGTTGATGAACTTAGTATGTTAGTACTATAAGGAGTATCAAAAGGTAAAGAACACAGAGTTGTATCAATGTTTTAAAAATTTACAGAAGATCCAATGAGATACTTGAAAGAGTTAAGTTTACACATAATATAAGGACATGTTGTTAATGCTTCAACGTATAGAAGAATTGAAAAACAATAATCTTAAAATCCATTATGAGTATGGTTATATGATAATCCTGCAATTGATGGTAAAGAAACTGATTATGATATATAGATTATTCCAAGTTTAGGAGAAATAAAATGATGAACATTTTGTTGCTATAGAGATGAACTAATCTAAAAATGACATAAGTGATGATGAAATTTATATAACTAATGATGAAGCATATATGAAATTTATATAACTAATGATGAAGCATATCTTACTACAAGATCTAATGGGAAGAAGGTAGGTGGTGGGTTTGAATGTGATGGTGTTGTAAATGGGGTTAGAAGCAACACAAAATGTAGTAATGAAGAGTAAAATTATTCAAACAATTCACAAAGAGAAGTAAGGAGTTCATAAGGTTGATGTGGTAAGTATGAGGACAATGCTGCTAAAGTTCAATCACCAATATATAGTGATGACGGTAGGTGCAAGACCTCTACTAGAAGGGAGAAATATGTTTTTTTAATCCAAAAGTCGATATAAAAGATTTTTAGTTTGAAGTTGGCATGAAGTGTAAGGATAAGGTTCAGTTTAGGGAGGCAATCAGAAATTATACAATTATAAATAGATATAATGTTTCATTGACCAGATCGAGTGTGAGAATGGAAGCTATTTATGATCCACACTATCACTTTAGGGTTTATGCTAGTTGGATTGAAAATGAAAAGGCCTTTGTAATGAAGATATTAGAAAAAAAAGCATACTTGCAAGAAAGTGAAAAGAATAAGAAAGCTATTAAGAAGTAAATAGTAAATCGATTCTTATACAAGTTTAGGAGGAACTTAAATTGGCCAACTAGCAAGATGATTGATGATCTTCAAAGGAAGAATGCTTTGTAAGTGACTAAATCTTAATGTTGTAGGGCTAAATGGAACGTTATTTTAGTGCTACAAAGATCAATAGAAGGGAACCATGAAAAACTGTGGCATTATGGACAAGAATTGTGGCGGGTTAATAAAGAAGACCAAATCAACATCTAAAATGAACTTGAAGAAAAGTCTGAAAACCAATATTTAAGAGGTTTTATTTGGGATTTAGTCTATTGAAGTATGGTTTCCTTAGTAGTTGTCAAAAAATAATAAGGCTAGATGGATGTTTTTTAAATACATTTCTTGGATGTGTTTTATTAATTACAGTAGTACATGATGGAAACAATGGATGAGGATAGAATTACCAATCTTGATGTTGTTTTTCAATTCTTCTTATTAATAATCTGAACATTAGTAGGAATTCATAGATGTTTGTAATTGACCTATAAAAGGTCAAAATTCTAAAATAGGCACTGTTTATTAATAAATGTGTTTTGAATTATTATACTTACATTATAATGTTTTGTTTTTCTTTCTTTTTTTTGTTTATGGTTTAGTGGATGCATTAAAGAATCTTTTCCCATAAGTATAGCATAGAAAATGTGCCCAACATATGGATGCCAATTAGTCTAAATTACATGAAGGCAACATACGAATGTGTTTATTTTAAAAATGATTAATTGCAAAACAGAAGTAAGATTTGATGAAATAATGGAGCAATTGAATAATGTATTAAAAAAAAGCTTATGATGACTTCAAAAGCAAGTAATCCTAAGAATTTTGTGAAAGCATTTGTTAACACAAGGACAAAGTGTAAAATTGTTCATAATAATATATCTGATACATTTAATGTATTCATCTGTGAAGCATGATAAAAAAGATTGATTAATATAGTAGAGGATACTCAAGTTTCTTAATGACTCTAATTCATTAAAAAAGAGATATGATGATTAAATCCACTGATGATGTATGTCCAAGGGTGAGAAAGAAGATAAAGACTACACATTGGAAGCAAGGCACTATATTATAAAGATAAATGAAAGTTTGAAGTTTAAAGTAACACATTTTGCAGATAAGTTCATTGTTGATTTACAAGAAATAACATGTTAATTTAGACTTTGGGATTTAATAGGAAATCCATGTAAACATGTATTTTCTTGTATATCAAATGATAAGGAGGATATCAATGAGTATGTGAGCTAATACTACGAACATGAATTATATTTGAAGAGTTATCAATACCTATTAATGGTCCAAAAGTTTGGATGAAGATTGAAAATTTCAACCCATATAAACTCCTTTGATTAAGAAGATGCCTAAAAGACCTAAAAAGTCTAAAAGAAGGGATAAAGATGAAGAACCATGGAATCTAAACAAGTTGAGCAAAGTTCGAGTACTCAAAAGATGTCAACATTATTTTGAAGTTGGTCATAATAAAAGAGGAACTAACCTTTGAGATAACCTAAAATTGCCAAGGTAATTGTATACTGATTTATAATTATGTTTGTGATAAATATTCTTTAAATATCCAATTATTCACTTCAAAATCTACATGTATAATGCAAAGAAAATAAGGACGACCACCAAAAATTCGACATCTACATCTAAAATTGACAATAGTGCAAGAAAAATCGATAAACAATTAGTATGTATAGGATCGAACATTGTAACATTTATCTTAATAAGGGATAAGAGGATGGTGAGTGAATATTCACTTTAAATTTTGGTTTTTTGTTAAATTTTTTAAATTATGAACATTTATGTGAGTATAGGCTGCCTAAGGATATAAAGTAACATTTGGACAAGTTAGTGGGAACACTTATTTTATACTTTGTTACCAAACTACACATTTTGGCTAATTATTTATTATTTATTACTAATTGGGAATAGTATACTTTTTATTTATGAATGTTTTATAGATAGGTGGAAGTCAATGTCAAGTGTTCAAACCAACTTAAGCTTCTTAAAATACAAATGCTCAAATAGCAGCTACAACCCAAAGTAGGTACAGAGTAAGGGAAAAAATCAACTCCCAAAAAATCTCAAATTGATGATGGTAAATCAATAGAAAAATGAGCCATGCTTGAACTATATGTTGTGATTTTGATTTGTATTTGAAATGTGTGTTGTGATATGGATATGAATATGAATATATATTTGAACTTTGCTTTGTGATTTGGATATGGATAGGGATGTTTGACTATATTGGATAATTGATTTGGATATGAGTTGAAATGTTAGACTATTTATAATTAATTTGTATATGGATAGGGATGTTTGATTGTCTTGGCCACACAAAATATTGGCCATTCTTAGTTTCCAGACATTATATGTCTAGCTTAATAGAGATCTTGTATATGCTTTTCATTAAAAAAGAAATTTTCTTTTGGAAGCGATCATTTCCTTATTGGGAGATTGCATTACTATTGTGTTAAAGAGTAAACAATAGCGTAGGCAAAAAAAAGGATACCAGAATTGGAGCCTATTTAAATATTGATAATACCATATCTTAAACTTAAACTTAAATGTATAGTCCATTATGTTTCAACTAGTAAAGATTTCTATGTTTTCTATTAGCTCAGGCAATAGACAAAGAATATAAAAACTAGGACCATCATATGGTTAAGCAATAATAAGTGATCTCTTATAATCAGATACAATGAGAACAACTCATATACATGATTAGGGGCCATCATATACAACTCCTTTCCATTCTTTTTTAGTCCTTCACATATTACTACACTGCAAAATCATAATAAAAAGCATCATATGCCCAGATATATTATAACATGGAATCTAAAAAATAAAAGTGAAAACACAAATAACAAACTTATGTAAAATTTTGAAATATTTATGAAATATAAAATAAACTCACCTCTTACACACAATAATGTATCTTACAAATATAAGTCTTATCCCAACATATAGAAGATATCTGGCAAAGTTTTTTACAATAACATAACCTCAAACTTTTTTCTAAGACCACATACTTGCAACACCTACAATTTAAATGATCATTGTTTAATTCTATAACATAGAAATCATATAAGCTATAATTGAAATATTCATAATGCGCTAATAAAATAGATATCATATCAAATATAATTGAAATATTCATAATGCATTAATAAAAAAAACACAAGTGCAATACTCACATTTATTACATGGATAAAAATGTTGACTAGTATTAGGCTTAAAATTTGATATCTGTAGCTTCATCTTATCATTAAAATTGGGAAAATCAATATAGGGAATTTGAAATTTTACTCTAAAAATAATAAAAACAAAAATTAATAATCTCATTTTGTTGTAGAATGTAATGCCTTCTCTTGGCAAAATTAAGAGTATTTCTTTTATCGACTTCTAAATTATTGAAACAAGAATAGATCACATTATTGAATCTATTAATAATAGCTTCACACTCTTCCTATGTCAAGTAAATAGCAAGCGCAGATGTAACAAAAGCCACATATATTTTACAAGCGCCCATTTTTTCTATAATAAACTAGATGGTTATGTATGATTAACAAATATTCATACAAATACTAAAATACCTAAAGGAAGGCTATAGATAAAATAATAGCTTACGGTAAACAATGAATAGGTTTAGAAAATAAACCAATACTATAATTATAGGCTAAATTTTCCAAATAACCAATATGGTAATCTTATTAGACAACTTTTTGCTTGACTTGGGAGTATAAAGCTACGTTGATACACTTGGTAAAATAATCAACAACAACTAAAATGAAAATATGACCATTTAACGCAAGTGTATTAATTGGATCAATAAAATCAATTTCCTACATTGAAAGCTCTGGCTATGAAACCACGCTATATAAGGATGAAGTTGGGTAGGTGTTGCACCATAAAAATTTTTCTAAGTATTATCATTTCTTCATCTTCCCCATCTTCCTAAAAGTTCATGCATTCTTATCATTGAATTAAAACTTAAAAGCCTTATAATCTTCATCGATAACACCCTTCCTTTAACCTACTTTTGAGTTATGAAGATGATGGATTTTAACATATATATTGGAATGGATCTATCCTTGTGATAAGCCTTAATATTTACATAGTCTACGCTAGAGCATATCAAGTTCATTAAATGAATAAATATATTGATTGACATTCATTATACTTCGTACTCAGATACTAGATGACTTTCTCCTTTCTTTAGTTTCATCATGTTTGTACAAAATTGAGAAAGAGGCTCACAATTGCATTTAACTAAAAGATGAAGCAAGCTCACAGTGGTTGCAAAAGTGGATTTACCTAAAAGAAAGCAAGAACAACTCACTGTGATTCAATTATTATAAGTAGGTTTCAGAACTAAAAAAGAAAGAGAATTGATTCAAAAGGCTCCACCTCTACCTTTATTGTGGACACTTCAATAGGAAGAAAGAGAAACAAATTATTGGAAAGAATTGGAGCTAGTTGAAATTGAATAAAAGAATGAGAAGATTAGCGAAAGATCAAACAACCAAGCTCAACAACAATGAATTATTCCTCAAACAAATGAACCCATAGCATACCTCCCAAAAATGTGTGACAACAACACTCTCAATTGCAGGAGATTATTGTTCTGTCTAGAACAAAAGAAAACAATTGTATAAGTAGGGAAGCAAACAAATTAGGATTATGTTTTAATTTTTGTGTTTTAATTTAATTGATTTTTAAATAAATGAGTTAAAAATAAGGACACATGTTAAAAACATGCATATAAAAAAAATCTATATTGTTTGTCACATCAGTGACATTAATAGGAAACTTAACGTTTGACTATTTTTGCAACAAAATAGAAGTTGGGATATTTTAGTGCTATGTTTTAAAGTTTGAGCTAGTATTGCAAAGTTGAGTAATGTCTGAAATTTTTTTTATAATTAAACCTAGACCAAATGTTGAGTTCGAGATCCTTTACAAATTAACAAATGCATTATGCAAGCCCACTTAAGGTTTAGTAAAAATTTAGGAGTACTTAAAGAAAAAGAAAATTATAAACAAATTATAAGATTGAGGAAATTTTAAATTTTTTAATTATTTATTAGAGAAAATTTTTTGAAAAGCCCTTTTATTAAAAGGACAATGAATATAATCTTATGACATAATCTAAAAAATTATTTATTTTAAAAATCCAATAGTCAAAGGAAATAATTTTTACAACTTTATGTTGTTTAATTAGATAAAGAAAAAATACGTAAAAAATGATCTAGGAGCTATGTATAAAGAAGTAAGATAGATCTAGATTGAAATTAAAAGGAAATATTTGTAAGTAAAATTTGTACTTGAAATTTTATTTAATAACTAAAAGAAAGTATTTGAAATTGAAGAGATGAGGTTGAAATACATTTAAATTAAGATAATTTAAATTTTAAGTTAAGATTAGGATTTAGAGAAGATAGTTGTGAAGATATTTTAGCAAATGGATATAAAGAATAAGAGTTGGATTGAATCTTTTTTTTATTTTTAAACTAGATGCAAACTATTTTTGAACTTTTGAGGAAAAAGGGTTTGAAATGAAAATTTAATTTTAAGTTTGGATTAATAAAAAATTAAACATCAAAGGAATTAGATATGTTTATCATAAGAAATTTGATTTAATTGCTTTTATTATATATTCATAATAAATTATATTTAATAAAAAAAGCTTTTATACTTTTTATTGAATTATACTATTAAACTTAGATTATTAGACTTAGAAAGGATTTTAAATTCTAGAATTTAAATAAAACGTTTTAGGCATAATACCATCACTTATTTTTATTAAAAGAACTAAATTAATAGTATATTAAAGATATGTTCTTTGTCATTAATATGTTTGCTTAACATAATTGTAGTCTTTTGGGAGAATTGATGTATGAAAATTCTTAGTTGACTAGTTGTAAATAACCTATCCAGACTATAGAACAAAAGTTTATACTAGACTTACCTACTCCAAGGTATTGAAATTGATTCTCAAATATCATTGAACGCAATATGATATAATGAGCTTTTTGAAAAGAGGATAACCCTAACTATCAAATTCAGCCTTGCTTTTTATCTCTAATGTGAGTTTTTTGTTTCCAATGACTTCCACTTTAATTTTCTCTTCATCGCTACTTCCATAACTAATTTCTCTCCATTTAGATGGTTACCGATAAGAGTTCTTCAACCTCATTTTCATGGATGAATTATGCTTATGTGACATCGTGTGCATTACAAAATGATATCACATAAATAACGCACATTATGTTATTAATGACATGGCACTTATATACCACGTATAGTGTCATATAATGGAATGATGATATTTTAGAATTTGTGATAAAGGTTTTCAATGGAAGTTGACGGTAAAGGTATAGGTGTTATAAAACTAAAACTACAAGGGTGTTATTAGCAGTTTTTAGAATTTAGGAAGTACATCGATAAAAGTTCAAACCAGAAAAGGTCTAGTGAATTTAATCCGATTATATAATAGGTAGTATTAAAAACATTAATTTTTTACCTATCATAAAAATTATCACAAAAACTTAGACTTCTATTTCAAAAACACACGAAGAGATGATAAGTTTACTTACCTGTATCTTTTTCAACATAGTTACTACTCCAATAATACTTTTTTAAAAAATCTTGACTACATAACAACTCCTCCTAAATGTTACTTAATTATGTAATATGTGCAACACTATAACCTTTTCTTTCCAACTGTTCCTTCAAGTTTTTGTAGTAGCACCATTTTAACATCAATGGTTTCTAAGTTATGAATTATTTATTAATTAGGATTTTTAAGAATTTAAAGATTGAATTGAATAAAAAAGGAAGTTTGGAGCATAAACTAAGTATTAAAGCAGCCTACACAATCATGAAACAATTAAAATGATCAAACTATGCAGTGGAAAACAATATATATGATTTTTTGGCTTATAATTCCTATTTCAACTATCTCAACTTAGAGATATGAAGGCTTAAAAAAGAACAAGCATTGGAGGTCTATTTTTCACAAAGTTTCAAAGATATAGAGGCAATTATTTTAGCCTAGTTAATTAGGGTTCTTTACTACTCGCTAACTAGATTTGAACTTTTATGTGTTCAAATTTAAGGATTAGACAAGTTGAACGAATTATAACTATGTTAAAGTTTGGAATAAAATATTTATAACTTTGACTTTAGAAATCGTTAAAATTCGAGTATCACTGACATAACTTCATTATAATAGTCCTCAAACATGTCACTATGTAAATATGGTGTTTATGTCAATAATAATGATTATCTTACCTCTAGTCATTATTTATGTTAAATTTGATTAATGGAGACACTCGATTGATTAAATAATTAATATTATAATAATCGTCAAACATGTCATTATGTAAAATATGGTATTTATATCAACAATAACAATTGTCTTACCTCTATTCATTACTTCTGTTAAATTTGATTAATGGAGACACTTGATTGATCAAATAATTAATATCTAAGACTTTAATTTATGAAAAAAATCTTTAGAAATTTAATTCTTTTATAATATAAGTTTGGATGTACATATAATACCTTTAACTTTTATAATTTTACTACTATCAAGCTTTTAACAGTAACGTAAATATTGGTATTCATTATTTATAAGAGCAACAATAATAGTAGTCATTACAATAAAGATTTATTTTATAAATAATCTTAATAAATTTTAAAAAAGCACGAAGTAATGCAGTCATGAAAAAATTCATACGAGTTTAGATATGTGAAAAATAAAAATGTAACATGAAATATTCAAAAACTATAATAGAGGTGAATACGATCTAACATCTCTAAGTTATGGGAATTTTGTAAATATGTTACATATTAAATAAATTTATAAGGAAACTAAATTTTGCATTTTGATAGGTGTGAAATGCATCGTATTTTAGAATATAGTTTGATATGTGTTTAGCTGTTTATTAAATTGTTTAGTATGTGTTTAGGGAAGAATTGTGTTAGTTTGTGATTTATTTGTATTTTAAGTGTTTTATGGGTTAGAACAATCCTTTGAGCTTAAATATGATGTTTTTGAGATACTTTGATGTGTTTATTAGTGTTTTAGGATCGACATTGAAAAACGGAGAAGTTTCAGAGACATCCAGGTTGAAACAACAACCCATGATCATGGCACAATAGGCCATGATCATGACAGAAGGCTTAAATGTAGGCCACAATCGTGGCCTGTGTCATGCAGATGCGTATTCACTCCAAAACTTCACGTTTCTAGAAAGTTTTTGGACCTTTCGAACCCCCAAAAAACCTTAATTCAACCCTAAACACAAAAGAACATAAATAGAACAACTAGAACATAAAGAAGGAGCTTTTTGCATTAGCCACTTGCAAAGAAATCCTAGAGAGAACTGTCGAGAGATAGAGAAAGGGAAGAAGAAAGAGAGAAGTAGAGGAAAAGCTGACTCGACGTACTTTCCAGATTTGGAGTTTCCTGACATCGCTACCTCTTGACTTCATTTAGATCGTATTTCCTATTTATTTTTCATTTTTATTGTTGTATAGAATTGGGAATAATAGTATGATGATAGGATTTTTAAATGTTAAGATATTCAAAACTCACCTTCGGGGGTTTTATCTTTAATTTAATAAATTTTGATTTTTTGTGTTTTTACTGGATTTATTGTGATTTAATTTCTGCAATTGCATAATTCGGTGATAAATTGAGAAGGTGAATTGAGTGAAAAATAATTAAATTAGACTAACGAGAGTTAGGTCATTTAATAGAACAAGAATTAAATCAAATCGGTAAATGATGAAGAGAGATCTTGCATAGTTTTCCGATAGTTTTGGACAACTTCATATCTAATTAAGGTTTTGGATAGATTGTTAATAGAGAGATTGCAATTCCCATAATCTAATTAGGGTTTGTAAATTAGCATTAATGGTTGTAACTCGAAAGAGAGTAATCAACCCTATGACTGTCTAGAACCAATTATCCAGTAATTCATAATCGATTAGGTTAGCATTAAAGATAGGCAAAATTTCCTTTCTCCCAATTGGTAGTTCCTTATGTTGATTCTTGAGTGTGTGTTGCAATTGCTAAATTGTTAATATTTCATGATGATTTTTGAATTGAATTGCATTCTTGTTTTAGCTTCCTTACATTTGAATTTCTGTGATTTGTTTTGGCCTTAGATTTTAGGATTAGTTTATCCATCCTCGTAGGATCGACACCTTAGGTACTAGGCGAACAACCCATGCGCTTGTAGATTATCGAGGTTAATTAATTAAAACTTACACACATCGAAAACCACGATTACATATCGTAAATAAAGATAATAAGCTACATATATATTGAATATAATTACTGCAAATATAAATTACATATTACATTTTCAAATATATACAATAAACGATATTTTATAGTGCATATAAAATTATAAATATATTGACTATTTCTAATCGTAAATGTAGTAATGTATACAATATATTACAATAAACATACGTATCAAATGGGACACATACACTATAAAAAATATATTTGTCAATTGAATTATAATATATACATATTATACACTATAATTGAATTTAACATAGAAATTACATATTAGTTAAAATATTTTCTTTTATTCATGATATATTCACACATGGAAAATATTCTTCATAATTTAAGTCCTTCATTCTCCTCCTTTTTTTATCGAAATTCTTATTTACTCTTATTTCTTTTACATATTCTCTTTCTTTTTGTCTATTGGGACTCCATATTCTTATTATCAAATACTTCTTAACTATAACTTCTTAATTTAAGAAATTTAAACATATTAGCATCCTGTTAGGCAAAACGAAATATTGTTTAATTAAAAATCCATTCGAAAATCATCCAAAACTATAAGCTTATCCTAAGACATCAATCTACCATCATCTGTTTCTTTTGATTATTACAATAATATCCATAAACTAACAACAACAACAACGAGCCAATAAAAATCCCACTAAACGTAGGGTCTGGGCAGGTCCAGTGTAAGTAGCCTTAATCCTAATTAGTAGAGATGTTATTTCCGAACGACTCACAAGAAATATGAATAATATAAACAAATAAATAAATAAGGATGACGATGATGATGATGATGATGATGATGATGATGATGATGATGATGATGATGATGATGATGATGGTGATGATGATCATAATAATAATAATAATAATAATAATAATAATAATAATAATAATAATAATAATAAAATGATGATAATAATAGTAATCACTAGGAATAATAATAATAAAAATTAGGGATAACAAATGTGGGCTGGCCTAACCCACATTGATTTGCCCAAGGGCCAAGATTGCTTGGCCTTACTAGGCCACGGGCCAGGCTCAGGTGATGCCAGTTCGACTCGACTTTATATTTTTTAATATTAAAAATGATGTTGTTTTTTACAAAATGCGTCATTTTGTACCTTCTTTTCGGGCCACAGATCGGGCCCTGTTGCCATCCCTAATAAGAATACTAATAATATTAATAACAATATGTAGGAAAATCATAATAATTATTATGACAATATTTAAAATTAATGATAATGGCATTAGCAATAATATTATTGGTAATAATGATAATAATAATAATAATAATTGTTGTTGTTGTTGTTGTTGTTGTATTAGTATTATTATTATTATTATTATTATTATTATTATTATTATTAATTATTAGGAGAATAATTAGTACTTGTTTAAAATATTAGGCCAAATATAAGAGAAAAATGTTAACAGACTTATAAAATGATATGGATCTTTTTAAGAGGGATCATTTATCTGTATCTTAGTATGTGAAAGTTTTCTATTGCTGGCTATGTAAGTCATATCATTCTTGATCACCTCCCCTCAATTCTTCTTAGACCTTCCTTTTCTCCTTTTGTAGCCTCTAAGTACAATCTTCTGGCATCTTCTCATTTGAGCATCTGGGTGTCTCCTCTTAATATGTTCGAACCACCTATGTTTTGTCTCACTTAATTTTTCAATAATATTAGTCGCCTTTAATTGGTCCATTATCACTACATTCCTAACCTCATCTCTTCTAATGAGGTTGCACATTTAACGAAACATCCTCATCTTTACTGTCGTTTGCTTTTAACTATGCACTTGATTAATGGGCCAACACTCTGCCTCATAAAGCATAAGCGGCCTAATTGTTAAACGATAGAATTTACCTTTAAGCTTGATTGGTATCTTCTTGTTACATAAAACTCTTGATGCATTTCTCCATTTAAGCCACCCTGATCTAATACAGTGGAGTATGTCCTCATCAATCTCTTCGTTGCTTTGAATGATAGATCCTACATACTTAAAATAACCCATTGTGGTATAACTTCTAAATCAATTTCTACCTCCACATTAGTATCCTCCTTATGTCTTGAAAAGTTACATTCTACGTACTTAGTCTTGATCTTACTGAATTTAAAGTCCTTCGACTCTAATGCATCTCTCTATAGTTTAAGCTTGAAATTGACACCCTCTTTTGTCTCATCGACTAAAACAATGTTATCAGCAAATAATATACACCAAGGAACATCCTCTCGAATATTCTTGGTGAGCTCATATATTACTACTGCAAACAAAAAGGGGCTCAAAGAGGAGCCTTGGTGTAGCCCAATATCAATAGAAAAATGCTCTATATCACCACCTATTATCCTTACTTTAGTTTTTACACCTTGTACGTATCCTTAATAACCTATATATAGGTCATAGGAAAATATTTAGTTTCTAAACACCTTTATATGATTTCTATAAATACAAAAAATGTGCTCAATTGATTACTTAAGATACTAACTTTGACACATATGTGATTTTAGGCACAATTCGGAAGCAAAGAAGTTAAAGTAAGTAGAAAGCACTATATTTGGGTCATTTTTCAAAGAATTACACTCACTTGTCTTCATGGAGTAAGAAGAAAAGAATTAGAGCAAGAAGAAGACATTAAAAACTCTTCAAAATAATGTTTGTTAGACTAGAAGAAAACCTGAAAACTTCAGTCCAAAAGAAGAAAACAAAGAAGTAGCCAAAAGAAAGACCAAATGCAAAATGACATAATAGTAAGAAATTAAAGCAGTAAAACCGCAACCATGAGATCACGTGACATGCATTACAAGACAAAGAAAATTCGTACAATCATTACATGTATTACAAGACAAAAACAAGGCCAGCTGTCCATTTATCAATAAAAACCTAGCTACCATATGTTTTAGAACATAGCTTGGGAATAAAGACAAGATAAAAGTGTGTGTTAGCTGGTGTGGGAGAGTGGAGGTTCGATTGAAGTAAAGAATGGGTGAGGGCTGGGAAAATGGCTGAAACAACATATGTATAATATTACACCTATCCATTTTTCCTATATGAGTCTATCTATACATTTAAATCATGAGAAAAGCCTAGCTTTTAGAGGAACCGAATATGTGATGGCTGTAGCAACATGAACTGAAGGCACATGCAACACATTACAAAATGAGGCAGCTCACACTTCCATTTAAATGCCACCTGTCCCTTCCATTTAACCTAGCATTTAAGGTATAAAGAATACATGGATACGAAAAGGAGGGCCAGTGATGAGTAAAAACTCGAGAGTGAATAAAGGGTAGCAACTCCTTTATTTTTGTCTCCTTCAGTTTGAAACAAGTGGAGTAGCTGAAGCACTTATTTTCTCTTCGGTTAAGCCTCATCTCCCACGATTTTTAAGATAGTTTTTATCATAATAAAGGGAGGTGTCGACTGGGAGGTGTGTAAAGAACCAAGAGCGAAAAGAAATACAATAGCTTATATATTTTATTCTCTTTGGTTTTGGAAGATTGGGATGGCTAGGAGAGAGTTTTGTGAGATGATTTATGTTGTC
>JAOTJB010326048.1:0-13842 GCA_027123815.1 Erythroxylum minutifolium | reverse complement strand
TTAATTATATTGTTTTGCTAAAAAGGAAAAATAAAAATTGTTAAATTTTGGTTTTACATTTAATATATTCTAATTAATTATATTTAATTTTAATATATTCTAATTAGTTATATTTATTTTAATTATATTGTTTGCTAAAAAAGGAAAAATAAAAATTTGTTAAATCTTTGTTTTACATCAAATTTTAATATATTTTAATTAATTATATTTAATTTTAATTATTCTAATTAATTATATTATTTTGCTAAAAAAGAAAAGAAACATAACCTATCTCGGGCATAACTGTTGTTCACTACACTAGGATGACTTTCATTTCTCTCATATTCGGGAGGATGGAGTATTGACCCAAAAGGGGATATAAAAATACTATTTATATAATGATAATATATAACCAACCAATTGTTTGTCATTCCTTACCCATTGATATCTTCCCAAATTCATTAACCAAGTACCCCCTCAGATAAGTACTGCACTCTAAATGTACACCTTCAGCAATTATAACCTCCCTATTCTAGTTAAGGATGAGTCTAAGCAAAGAGTGAGTATCCATTTCAGCTTGTTGGAATGTTCTAGTGTTCTTTTCTCTGTAAATACCATATATACAAAAAATAAAGTCAAGTAAAAAATGATTAAATCATATTTATTTTGGAATTTAATACCTATAGTCTTTTGGTATCAATTCTCAATTTAACAATGTAACTTGCATAGACTAAGAAAATGGTTCCAAATTATCCTTATATAATTATATCATAAGAGGATGTGATTTATGTTTTCAGGCCTGAGTTTGCAAAACTTACAAAGCTCGTTGCTAATAGATTCATAACTGATTTTATACATGGTTTCATTTTGATTGTCACCCAAACAATACATGAAGCATTTAGTAAATTCTTAATGGACCATATAAATTTCCTTCAAAGGATAGTTTGCTCAAGTACTTTAAAGAGGGATAAGCATAAGCCATTGGTGAAATTTTTAGAGTTGTGACTTAACCAAATGATCAAATCCTCTTGATTTGGATCAGGATTATAGTTTAGGATTAAAACCAAAGAGTTAAGAATCCTAAGTGATCACAATACCACATTCCTTCCTTGATAACGTCTTTAAACTTTTTCTTTAATATGAATAAAAATCCAAGAAGCAAGTGATCGTGTCATTCGAGCTTTGAAATTTATAAGCCTTTAAATATCACAAGCATAAGGGTTACGATTGTAGTATAAGAGGTGTCGATCCCACGAGGAGGGGGACTAATCTAATCCTAAAAATCTAAGGTTAAAAGGATATGAAATTAAAAATAAACAATGCAACGGAAAGGAAATACGAGAATTGAATTCAACCAATTAAATCAAAAGTTAAACACGAAGGACTTGACAATTAAGCAACAAGCACACATAATGAAAATCAACCAAAGAATTTACCAAGTTATAAAAAAGGAGATTTTACTTATCATTAATGCTAACCTAGCTGATTATATGTTAATGGGTATCAGTTCTAGACGATCTTAGGGCTGATTACTCTCTATTGAGTTATAACTATTAACCCTAATTTATAAACCCTAATTGGATTATGAAATTTGTAATCTCTCATTTCATAAATTATCCAAAACCTAATTAGGTCTAAAGCACTCTAATAAACTATCAGAATATCATACGAGATCTCTTCACACAATTACTAATATGATTCATCATAGTTTCTATTAAATCACCTAACTCTTATTAATCGAATTTAATCGTTTTTCATTTAGTTCACCCTCTCAATTTGTTACCAAATTATGCAAGAATGCAATCAAATCACGACATTCATCAAATAAACACAATAAACTAAAATATCATTAAATCAAAATAAAATCTCGAAGGAAAGTTAAAACAACATAAACATTCTACCATTTATCATCATACAATCCATTCTAACTTTATACATGAATAAAATTGAAACGACAAGGAAATAGAAACTTGAAATGGACGATCTAGGAAGGCATTAGCATTAGGAAACCTCCTGATAAGCATGTCGAGACTGCTTCTTCTTCCTCTTTCTACCTTTTCCTCCTCTCTTTCTCTTCCTCTTTCTCTTTTAGGGTTTCCAAAAGTGGTTGCACAAAAAAGCTCCCTTTTTTCCTCTCTTTTTGTTCTTTAAATAGTCTCTTATATTTTGGGTAACCCTAAGGCTTTTTTGGGGTCTGAAAGGTCCAAAAAGTATCTCAAAATGTGAAGTTCGTAAGTGTCTATGTGTTTGCCCGATGCAGGACACAATTATGGCTCACATCTAAGCCTTCTGTCACAATCGTGGCATGTAAGCCACGATCGTGAGCCATTCTTGGAGTTGGTATCACGACCGTTGTTTCTGCCCAAATGTATTCCAAAACTTCTCCGTTGTTTGATATTGACCCTAAAACACTAGCAAACACATTAAAGTACCTAAAAAACATAATATTTAAGCTTAAAAGCTTGTATTAACTGTTAAAATAATTAACAAACTAAACAATTCTAACCTAAACACATAATAAATGATTGAATTAATGGCTAAACACATATCAAATTATGCACTAAAACACGATGCAATTTACACTTATCAAATCCCCACATTTAAACATTTGCCTGTTCTCAAGCAAACAAAATAACAAACAACACAAAATCCCAAAACACACAATACAATAATGAGACAATGGCTTCAACTTCATAAAAAACATTTAACTCTAAACACAATCATTCAAGTTGTTCCAATTCATTAACATGCAAAATTTCTGTCTAGGAGCTCTTTACTAAATATACATATTAATCAAAACTTAAATGTCAAGTTTATTCACCCCTTTCAATTGTACTCACATATTAATAATTATTTGTTCATTCAAACTTTGTAACTAATCCTAGGTATGTGTTCATGAAAAGTTAAGCTACTTATAAGTTCGGTAGGTTTTCAATAGAAAACATTCTCTTTTTTTACTTTTTGTAGACATGGACTTAGTCTTTTTACACGAAAGCAAACATTGGTGATGAATGTCGATCCGGTTACTCGATTAAGTTATGTTTTTATTAAGTTACTTGGTTGAAACGTCATTATAGCCTTTTGATGCGAAGGCACAAATTTGTGATACGCATCCATCTAGTTACTCGGCTACATTACGTTCTTAACTGGCTACTAGCTCTATTCATAACCCAAAGGCCAATGGACTAGTTATTTATTTAAAATTTAAAAAAATTTTAAAAAAATTTAACTAATGCCTACCTTATTGCTTTAGCTACTCATTTTCATGAAAAAATAATAGCAAAGCTACTTATTCGAAAGACTTAAAATTATGAATGAATGTGACAACTTATAGGGTGATAAACTAACACTGAATCCTAATTAACTTGCATATTTTAGCCAAAGAACCTAGATCACTAATTTCTCAAGCTAATGACTCTTCACAACCTAATAGATTATGTTTAAAATTAAATTGATTTCGTTCCATCTAAGCCATCGATACATTCACACAATTTATAATATGTAACCTAAACAAACTAACATAACAACATGCAAAATCCACACTCCAAGCAAAACACACAACCCTCCCCACACTTCAACAACACATTGTCCTCAATGTAAGAAGAAGACAAACAAACACACATGGAAGGAAATAACACAAAATAAAATATAAAAAAATTAAAGACTAAATTTAAAAGAAAAGGGTTAGAAATAAAATCTTACAGTGATGGAGGTGATGATGGTGAGGTATTGAAACCAAATCCGCTTAACGCTCGACATTGTTGTCTTATCTTGGAATTGTTTAAAGAGAGTAACAGAATTTGTAATCCTAGATCATTTCAAATCATTAAAATTTTATTTAAAATTCAAAACAAATCTAACTAAACATAACAATTGAAATCTAATTACTAAATTTGCTAATTTACGGTCATTAGCTTGACCTTGTATTATTGGAAACTCAGCCAGGATCAATTATGAGTGGCTTACTTCCATCTTTTTCGTTCAACATCAATTTTGTAGCCTGTAAGTAAGCTAAAAATTGCAAAATGATCAGAAGGGCAATATTAATAAAATTATGAAAACTAATTAAGCTTAGTAATGTCCTTTTTCTGAGTGAACTGTTAAAAAAATAGGGAATAAAAAAACTCCCCGAGTAATGTCCTTTTTTTGAGCGAACTGTTAACAAAATAGGGAATAAAAAAGCTCCCTAAATCTTCTATAGAATCCAACAATTTTCCCAGTAAGAGGGTGACTTCTTCTCTTCTTGGTTCTTCCTCATTCGCCCTCATCTCCTCTTCTTCTTTAGCTTCTTAAATAGAGACTTCCATAGCTTCTTCAAATTTGATGTCCGTTGTCAACTATTCTTCGTCCTCTCGTTCCTTCAAAGATTCCAGCACATCAATTTTTTTGAATGAGTTGCCCTCCTCTGGATTTTTTAATACATTATTCATGTTGAATATCACTTGGTCATCATTAATTTGAATGATGAGGTTCTCTTCATGGATATCTACCTAAGTTTTTCGATGTTTAAGTATAGTATACTAAGATCTAGGGAATAATAGGGAGGGTTGTCATCCTTTTCTTCATCTTTCTTCATCTCTTGGTCTTCTACAAGATGGGGTTCAGCTTGATTTTCCACTATTTTTCTTACTCTTCCCTATTTCTAAGTATGATAGCCTCATATTGCTCTTGTTGATGTAATTCCATATTACTCAGAGAGGCTTCCATACTACTCTTACAAAATTCAAGGTAATGTTATCTCACTTGAATCTCCAGGTTTTGAATAAAAGAGGCATGATTTTTTGTTACTTGATCAAATCGCTGTTCTAGTCTCTTCTGGGTCTCTTCCATGTCTGTTAGCTTATCCATGATTTTTTTCAATTTGGAATCCCATAAATTAGACTCATATTTCTGAAATCCTAATAAGTTTTTAGTTCCCATGTGAGTACTTATATTATTAGATCAATAGCAATCTGGGTGGTTCTGTCACCCCGAAGTGTATGTGTTCATATAAGAATGATGATTTCCACAACTAAATTGGGGCTCATTGAAATCTACAGGAGTGCTTTGATCCCTGTAATATATATCCTCCATGATCGTTCTTTTTATCTCTTTTTGATATCTAATTTTCTGGGTTCTTCATCGCTACCTTGTGATGTCCAAATCAATATGTTTCGACTTTTCACCCAAACTTCCTACACTTTTTTTTCTTCTTATGATTGGGTACAAAAGATAGTGAAACGCTTTAGACTACAAGCATTCAACTAATTCTACACTTCCTTAACAATAGCACCAAAAACTTGATCTGGGTAAGTTTTAATTTTATAAACCCTCAATATTATGCAAATGCACGGTTCATAGCGTAGTATTAAAGGTGTCGATCCCACGAAGAAGAAGAGTAATCTAATCCTAAAATCTAAGGCCAAAACATCTATAAAACTAAAAATAAAAGATGCAATAGAAATTAATTACGACAATTGAGTTCAACCAATCAAATCAGGAATTAAACATAAAAGTATTAACAAGTGAGTAATATGCAATCACAATAAAAATCAACCTTAGGAATTTATCAATTTATGAGAAAGGGGATTTTACTTATCATTAATGCTAACCTAGCTGATATGTGTCAATGTAGTGTCAGTTCTAGACTATCCTAGGGTTGATTACTCTCTCTCGAGTTATAACCATTAAACCGTAAATTATAAACTTAATTAGATTATGGAATTTGCAATCTCTCAATTCACAAATTATCTAAAAACCCTAATTAGATCTAAAGCACTCTAATAAACTATCGGAACATCACACGGGATGTCTCTCTGTACAATTACCAATATGATTTAACACGGTTTCTATTAAATCTCCTAACTCTAATTAATCTGATTTAATTTTTTTTCATTCAATTCACCCTCTTAGTTTATCACCGAATTATGTAAGAACACAATCAAATCACAACATTGATCCAATAAACACAATCGACTAAATTATCATTAAGTCAAAATAAAATCTCGAGGGAGAGTTTAGAACATCATCAATAATCCAAATCCTATCATCATACTATCCATCTCAATTCTATACATAAATAAAACTAGAAACGAAAAGGAAATAATGACTTAGAGTAGACGATGGAAGGCAGCGATGTTAGGAAACCTCCTGATTTGGGAAGCACATTGAGCCAACTTCGTTTTCCTTTTCTTCCGCTTCCTTCTTCTTTCTCTCTCTCGGTATTGTCTCTTTAGGGTTTCAAGTGTGGCCGATGCAAAAGCTCTTTTATGCTCCTCTTAATGTTCTTTAAATAGATTTTTATATTTTTGGTAACCCTAGGGTCTTTTGGGGTTTGAAAGGTCCAAAAAGTCTCTCGAAAAGTGAAGTTCGTAAGCGACTACGCGTATGCCTGATGCAGGCCACAATTGTGGCGCACATCTGCGTATGCACGATCGTGGCCTATTGTTTTTGCCAAAATGTCTTCCGAAACTCCTTCGTTCTTCGATGTTGACCCTAAAACACTAGCAAACACATTAAGATACCCCAAAAATATAATATTTAAGCTCAAAACCTTGTACTAACCCATAAAACACAAATAATTAACAAACTAACACAATTCTAACCTAAACACATACTAAATGATCGAATTAACGGCTAAACACATATCAAACTATGCCCTAAAATACGATGCAATTTACACTTATCATTAACGCAGGGGAAGTTTGAAATGCGCGTAATGGGAGAATTATTATTCTTTCTCAGATTACAAATCAGACAAATAGAAAAATGAATCTTCATTAACTAAAACAAATACAAAAAGGAACTCACCAAGAAATATCATTTTGAGAATGCCAAATTGATGGGTACTCCCATGAACACTGGAACTAAACTAAATAAAGACGAAGAATATAAAGCTACGGATGAGACAAAGTATAGAGGAATTATTAGATCACTACTATATCTTACATGCTCAAGACCAGACATTATGCTTAGTGTGTGTCATTATGCACGCTTTCAATTATATCTGAAAGAAAGCCAACTTCAAACAGTCAAAAGAATCTTTTGATATCTCCACAGAACTATGGTTTTTAGACTATGGTATCTAAAAACTGATTCATTTGACATATTGGGCTATTGTGATGTAGATTATGCAAGTGATAAAGTCGATCGAAAAAGCACAAGTGGTCACTATCAATTTCTTGGAGGATGCCTAGTATCTTGGTTATGCAAAAAGTAAAATTACATAGCACTTTGATAACTGAAGCAGATTACATAGCAGCTACCAACTGTTATGCTCAAATCTTATAAGTGAAGCATCACCTATAAGATTTTTCTCTAAACTTTTCTCATATTCCCATATTATGTGCTAATAATAGTGCTATAAATCTTTCTAAAATTCTTGTGCATCATTCTAGGACTAAGCATATAGAAATCAAACATCATTTTCTTAGAGATAATGTTTTAGAAGGAACTATTGATCTTTTACATATAAATACTCAAAATCAAGTAGCTGACATTTTCTCTAAGCCACTCTCTGAAGATAGATTTTGTGTGTTAAGAAAAGAGCTTGGTATGTGCAAACTCTCTGATATTATTTCTGTATGAATTTTCTCTGCTACTTATCTTTGTATTTCATTTAGTGGGCTCCTTCTGTTTTAATTCCTTATAAAGTCTCTCTTAGTTTAATAGGCTCTTTAGAGTCTATAAGGCCCCTCTCAGTTTAGAAGCCTCCTTTTAGGTTAGCAAGTTTTTTATTAGAAGGCTCCTATTCTCTTTAAAAGGTTTCTCTCGGGTTGACATTTTAAGTGACACATATCCTAAAAATGGGGAGTTATGACATCATTTCAGCTTTTTAAAAAATATACGTAGCCTGACAAATATATGTATACCTCTGTCAGAAGATATGCAACCAATTATGCTTCCTCTTTTGGCCTATATGTCTACTCATCCTCTCACAAGATCAACGTTCAGGAATCACTTAGTATACCCTTAGCAAACTTCTCTCGTCTTCTCTGTTATTCTCTCTGTTCCCTAACTCTCTGCATTCTTATTGCCTTTTGTTTTCTCTCTCAAACTTCGCCAGACTCCTCTATAATGGTAAGAACAAAATCAAAAGGATAGAAGAAATTTTTGGCTTTAACTTCTAGCCATGGAGAAACACCTTGCCTGAACAAACCTTTGTTTCTAATTCCTCGTCTTTGTCTCCCATAATAGATCCTCTGGACACTACTACTGAACCTGTCTCTATCTCCCCAAAGCTCCAAACTTCAGAAATACCCAGTCAGGAGACCCCAGAAGATATGAAAAGGAAGATTGTTGCTATGTCATCTCTAGATTATCTTGATTCCTCTTCAGATGACAAAGAAGAAACAATCAAAAAACAATAAGCTTTTGACTCAGAAGAAGAAGAAAAAGAAAAAGGAAAAGAAAAGGGAGAAGAAAAGAAAGAAGAAATTGAAAAAGAAGAAGAGACTTTTAGTAAGGGAGAGTTACTAAAAAAGTTGAGCTTCCATATACCTATTCTCTTCCTACCCATTCCTACTCAAAAAACTTCCGAAAGTCTTAAACCTGGTCCTAAATAGAAGAAAGTGCCTAAAGTGCACTGGGCAATAAAGTTCAAATGAAGAACCTTCTCGATTGGAAAGAAGACCACAGACTAGAGGAAATGTTACAAAACAAGCTCCACAAAAAGAAACTACTGAGGTAGAAGAAAAAGATAAGGAAGAATCAAAGAAAAGAAAAAGGGAAGAAATAAGAAAAGGCAAAGAGCCTTTGACCGAAGAAAATCTTGAGGATATCATTACAAGGAATGAGCTATTCCTCGAAGAGGCTTTATGCTAAGAAATCCCTAAAGCCAAAAGAATAAAATCAAATAAACTAACCATTCTTCAGAAGGGAGAGGTTTCAGTACCAGTGAAATTATTTTAGTCAATGGTGGCTAAAGCAAGATACAAGATGCATTACAAGAAGAGAAAGGTGGTAGCTGGACGTATCTTGCCTCCTCATCTATTCGATGATATAAGTATTCCCATCACTCCTTATTTTCTTGCTATTGGTTGGGAGAATTTCTTAAGCTTAGACAAAACTGTGTGTGATTAACTGGTCAAATGTTTTTACACATATATGAAAAAGGAAGAAATTAATGGGAAGCTGGCAGTCATCTCTTGGGTACGCGATTGTGAGATTTTGGTTACAGAGGAAATCTAAGGAAACATTCTGAGTGTAATTCTTGAAGGTAAGAGAGACCTTGCTTATGATAAGTGGGACATTGCTAACATTGATCTGGGGAAGTAGTGAACTTCATTTGTATGAATATTGAAAATGCCCATGAAGGGAGACCTTGGTGCAAACACTTGGAACTTCTGCCAAGATGCCTTGCATCCATTTCAGCTACCTCCATTTTTCCAAGTTGTAGTTCAGTAGAGAGGTGTAGTCTCCTAGACACATATGTGGTTTACAATTTGTTAAAGGACAATAAGATGAATCTCCTGACAATGATCCTAAAGTTCATGGTAAACAAGGGAAGTCACAAGAACACAATTGGTGGTTTATCTTATGGAATGTTGTTGACTAAGATTTTTGCATATTTTGGAGTGTCGTTTGATAACCTTAATTGGTATGAGCCAACAAAGTTTCATTCTTCCATTCCTTACCAATTTGGTTACAAGATGAAGGACAACATGTGGGTTAGAAAGAAGTCAGAAAGAGTTGCAGTCATCTTGAGTCCAATCCCACAAAAGTCAGCCCCTATTCCACTCCAAAGCACGAATGACCTGATCTTACAAAAACTAAGAGACATTCACTCTAATCAGGGTCAAATATGCTAACAAATTGATAGCCTCCAAAACCAAGTCCTGGATTTGCAAATTCTCCTTAGGAAAAATCCTCACTAACTGTGTCAATTGATTTTTTCTATTTTATTTCACTTCCTCCCTATATTACTTTTGATAATGACAAAGGGGGAGAGTTTATATGGATATATTTTTTCATTTTTGCATATTTTGACATATATGATGTTATATTTCTCATTGCAATTTTCTCAATGCTACCTCAATTATATATAAATTGATTCTGCTGGTGAAAATCTATAATATATAAATGATAGGTTCCTTTTTTAAGAGACAAGACAGGCTCCCTCTAAATGTCTGAACATATAAAAGTTACAGGTATCTTTCGAAATCATATATTATCTTTTTGAATTTTGAAAAATATATATATTATTGCTTATCATCATCAAAGGGGGGATTGTTAGCTCAAGGTTTATAGTTAACGATTTTGATGATAACTATATTATATTTCAAAATTCAAATTGTATTTATTTTATTGTATAGATAATGGTTTTTTTAAGGATATAAAATTATAGGAAAATTACTTCCTTTCTTGCAAGAACCTTTATTATGAAATTATCTTATTAGAAATGTTTTATCCAAAGGATCCTACTAATTATAAAGGTCGAATATTAGCCCCGTGATTACTGTAAGATTTTTTGCAAAGATGACATCGAAGTTATTCAGATTTAAATCCATCCAATTGACTAAAGATGCAAGTAAAGTAACGGCTAGTTAAAGAAATTGACTAGTTAAAGAAGAGCAACAACACTTGTAAAAAAATTAACATACATAAACTTTTGAAACATTCGAGCAACATCTATATTCTTGAGAGTCATATTATTCTTATTATGCCTTAGAAAGTGAAATCACTCTATCAAGAGAGAAATTGTTATTTGAGAACTTACTTTTTATTTTACATTTTATTCTTTTGTAAGCTTTTAGTAGCTTGTTATACACTTCTAGCATAGAAGGTTGGAGAACCTTGAAAAATATAGACTCGTGAGCTTGAAGAGGCTTATCAAACTACTACTTGGTTTCTATAATAAAACACTCAAGTTGGATACTTAGGGACTGGACGTAGGCTTAAGTTATAAGCTGAACCAGTATAAATCGACTGCATCCTTCTCTCTCTTCTCTTAACTTTTAAATTTTCGCATTAAATTTTGTGTGTGTTTATTTTAGCAAAAGGCTCCTTCTAATTTCAACTTGGAAGAGGTTCTTTTCTGTTTTAACAAGCACCTTCTGTTTTAAGTCACACACAATTCACCCCCTCTTACGTGTGTTTGGTTTATCAATATATAATAATGTCAACATAGGTAATGTGTTCTGATAAATCTATTTGTGCGATTTCTTAGCCTCAATCAATTAATCCCTTCATTTTAATAGCCATATTTTCTATTTTCATACGTAGCCATTAAAAAGTGACAACTTTTTTGCACTGAGAAATGATTGTTACGTCAAAATAGCTTGTAATTCTTTAATTTGTGATGTACTGAAAATGGTTATTAGGTGTTGTTCTGTAAGTCATGTTCATAACATTAAGCAAAATATTAATTATTGGATATAAGAGCAACCTAACCTATCTACTTCACTTTTATTATTTAATTCTTTCAAATTAACAAGGAATTTGCTACTACTTTTATTGATTGCAACCTTAGAATGTGCTCTAGTTTTATTAATCTTTGAGGGTGAGTGGTAAACTTATAATGTACTTGTGTGGAGGATCTTTGCTTCTTCTGTGAATATTTTGTTAAATTGTACACTCTGCTTCTATATAGATTATAGAAGATTACTTGTTTTTCTTTCTATTTACTTTTCAGAATAAAATTGTTAACATAAATTCATTGCAGAATGTCAACGTGATGACTAGTTTCTGATGACAGAAATGAGCTCTGCTAGAAGGAATATGAAAAAATTCTCCCTAATGAAGAACAAATCGATTAACAAAAATCTCCTAATCAAAGACTAATCATCGTTTGCCTTCATTGGATGATCTTCTTCTTCAAGGTTTTTAGTATCATCTAAATTACCTCTCTTTCTTTATTATTTGTATCTCATTTTCTGTTAGGAAGCTATTAGACAAGCATTTGATTGTGTATACTGTGTGTTTTGTAAGGCTTCTAGATGGAAATGGAGACGATGGCAATGTCTTGCTAGTCCATATAGGATTAGGGAAATTGGTTGTTCTTAAACAGTCATTTATTGCAAAAATTATGTCTGTTCATTTTGATGATGATGAAATCATTCAATTAGGTATGATTGTGTTCAAATTTGGGTTCCTTATACCGTTTGATTTAGCTTTGATTGTTCTATACTATTTATTCCTTAGGTGAAATGCACGGTATGTGTGATTTATCTAATTCAGTGATTCAAACTACATTTGGGAAATTATTTACTGTATCTTCTGTTAGTTCAGTTAATCCCAAGAAGTTATTGGAAGAGCAAGTCAATAAACTAATTCCTAAGGGACTGTCTTTAACTGTTTCAATTAACACCTTTAAACATGCAAGGAGCTTGCTTAGGAATTCAGATTTAGGGAACTCTTTTACTTTATCTATTGAGTCTCATGTTACTTGAAATCTAGAAAAGTAATTATTTCTTATTATTATCGAAGGAATAGGTGTGAAACTTTATTCATTGTTTTATCTGTAAGAATTGTAAAACTTTTAATTAAAATCTTGTATTACTTACCATATATCATTATGTTATATTGCTCACTATATATCAATATATTAATTGCTTTTCTGTAATAATTATATATCATTATCTTACAAACTTCATGTTAACACTATTTGAAAATTTTGTGACACCTTATAAAATTCCAAATCGTATAATTTTAAAAAATAAAAAGTTTAAATCTATGTAATATTAATTAATTTTGAATTTATAGTTTCATAAATTATTGAAATGATATGACATTTTTTAGCTAAATTTATTTTTAAAATTACAATCATTTTCAATAATATTAAATTTGATTCTGCTCAATATGATGTTCAGTCACAAAATGATCAAGTCAGAGTAAGTGAATTTATAATTATAAATAAGAGAGATATTCTTTTATTTTAGTCATCACCAAAATTCTGGATTTTAGCAACGATTTAAAATTTTGTCGCCAAAGGATAGCCCTTTGGCAATAAAAAAAATAAACCGTCTGAAAAAGGATGAGCATTTTGTAGCAATTCTAGAAAAGCATCATCAAAGGTTTATAATTAGCAATGCTTTTGAAATCGTCACCAAAAAAACTTGGCAAATACTCAACATTGTTATAGTGAGTTTTAGTATCTTATAGCATAATTGCTTAAAAAATTAATCCGATTCACCTAAAATTATTGACACAACCTTTGACAAATACTCTTGTATTCTAGCAGGAAGAAACCATTATAGAAGCAAATGATAATCATGGCTCTTTAAGTCCAAAACTTTTCTATCATGTACATTGATATAACATTCTATATTACAGGCATAACTTTCAAGAAATTTAATTGATTTAAGATACTGAAAAAAGTTTGTTTCTCATCTTTTAATATAATGTAACAAGTAGGTGGAATCATGTATGACCCATCATCTCTCCTTTTCAAATAAAAATATTTTCTTATATTCATATATTCTAAGTCTGATCTAACTTTAATTGTATCTTTTGATTTACCATCAATTCTCATGAAAGTGCGTAAAATATTCTCGTGAAATATTTTTTTAATAAGCATGACACGATCAGATAGCAAATTCTTTTAGTAAGGCATATTGAAAAAGATTCTTTTTTTATCTCAACATTTGACATGATTCAAGAGCATATATTAACATAAAAATGCATACTTTACATGCATCTCATGCACCTTGATTCCTACTCATAGTTCAAAGTCAACAGCCAAGTAAACGACGTCGTTCTGAGCTTGAAAATTTTCAATAAATAAGATTCCAGGCCTAGTCAACCCAAGCCGGACCCTATTGCTATCTCTAACAAATTCTAATATTTTATATAACCAATATATAAAGCAAGAATAAATTTTGCATTATCATTAGAGACAACAAAATTAAATTAATTTATCTTAAATTAATTGATAAAATTTGATTT
>JAOTJB010326022.1:0-13847 GCA_027123815.1 Erythroxylum minutifolium | reverse complement strand
ACCATCAAAATCCTTAAATCCTAAGCCAAGTTCACTTAGGCATTTTATCGAACACCTAAAGGAATAAACTTGAAAGCTTCCTTCCAATGTACATCTTCCTTATTTTTCATCATCAATTCACATTATACATACACAATTGACATCATATAGTTCATTTAAACCATCAATTTTAAAAGATATTCAAAATTTCACAAACTTTCACTAAAGATAGGGCATTTTGGTCTTGGCTTAAGAAGCTTCTCCATGACCCATTTCATTCATCTAAACCATGTTTCATGCATATTCAAGCATGGAAAACAACATATCTTAACACCAAACTCAAACTCATAATATAGAGAGAGACGAGACAAAACTTACCTAAGCTTTCCTTTAGTGATATCTTAAAATCCTTTGAGAATTTCTCAAATCTAATGATAGATTTGAGTTCGTTGACCCCAAATTAACTTAGAACACCTTGATTTGAGTTGGAGAATCAAAAAAAATGGTGGAAGTTAGTGATGGTTGAATGCTTCATCTTCTCCTCCCATCTTCTCCTTTCTTTTAATTTAAAAGTGTTTTAATGCCAAATAATGGGGTGCACAACCACATATAAGAAAAAAGGTCTAGAATTTTGACTCTTTTTTACCATTATATCCTTCAAACTTTTCCTAAATTTGCAAGTAAGCCCAAAATTTGAGAATAACCAAAACTTTTATTTTCATTTTGGTCCTCGAACTTTTGTAAAATATAATTAAGCTCCTTATCCTTATAAAATTACATATTGGTCCTCCAAGAATTGAAAAATTACATTTAAGTCCCTTAACTTTTAACAAGTTGTAAATAAGCCTTTATGTACATCAACTTTAAATTACGCTTTCTAAGTGTCCAATAAATCTATAAATCATGTCTAATCAACTCTTAGGCATTAGAAGACATTTAAATCAGCCATGCCATATCCATCCAAAGGAATCAATTTTACACACTTAGAAGCTTATATGTCAGAAATCTCCAAGATTTTGCATACTGATGAACTCTAAGTTCATGTAAGGGCATATAATATTGTATAATACTAGCATATATACTGAAAGGATTCAAATACATTTTTGAACTCATATACAACCATGTATATATAAATATGCAGTAGTATCTCCAAGTATAGACCAATACAAAAGGGCTCAAAGAGTCCAACGTTACAAGCAATCTCTTACAAGATCTTGAAAACCAACTTATTTAATGAAGCCATTAAAAAACCTAAATGGAGCACCTCTGGTTTTTGAGTTGGTCAAGTTATGGAGCAAGATGAAGGAGTGATAACAAGTTGTCACCCAAATGAGCAAAGGAATGAGGAAAAGTAAACAACTAAGTTAAATTAACCATAACTCGATCCAACTTCTGTCGAATCAAATAGGGAAACTATTGTTTGTTGTTCCATGTGAGGAATCTACCAGTGAAACTAAGATATGTCACTTGTACTCTTTAAAGGAAGGATTCAAATTACTTGCTTTCTATTGAGTGAAGCCACCTACCACCCTCTAATTCAATGTTGTTATGAATACAGTTGAAATCTCATATAACAAGCCATAGCCTGGATATATTGGCCTCCACTTACTATAAAGAGTGTCATATCAAGTCCCGCTGGAAATGAAAATTAGAAGCATAGATGATAGAGACTTCAAATATGGAATTTGAGCCAAAAAGAGAGAAGATAAGTGCAGGTGTTGTGCGGTTTCTCCTTGCACTTAAACTAAGACTTGATGTGTATTATAAAAGCAAAGTATACAGGCATTGTAATGAGAAGATAATTTTGCAAAAAATAGCCCAATCATAACCTAAAGAGTGAGAGACCTTAGCAAAGCGCAGAGCTTAAATTTTGGTTTCAATAGTCCTATTATACAAGGTTTTTTTTTCCAAAATGAGGTCTTTAACCATAGCCCTTTTATGAAGGTTATTAAACCCTCAAATATTCCAGATTAGTATCATCAAGGGGAGGAATCCCCTTTAGTCTTATTCTGTCTCCTAGAAAATTATCTTATGGAGCTACTAGTAGACTTTGATGCAATAGCATTAGATCCTCCCAAATCACTAGTAGGATGGTCCATCTGTTATATAGTATGAGGTTTCTCTAAGTTGCAACTAGTAGATGAATTTGATATGCTAATAGACTGTCGTGGTTAGTGGAGAGCTATAGAGTTGTTAGGTGGCTATTCATCAATTTTCTCCAATGGAGGATTAAGGGGGTCCACTTTATTTGAATTGTTAATTGCTTGTGTTTGGCATCTATCGTCAGCTTTCGATTAGGTTGTAGATTGATCAGAATTGCTAAAAGATTTAGTGGAATTAATAGGTTGATCATCAGTATAAGAAGTCCTTTAACCTTCTTGGTCACATGGTGTGGCCATCTAGTCTGGTTCCTGTGTAGTATGATTTTTGTTGAGCAGTTCATCTAACCATCCAATGTTGAATTTCTACCAGTTTCTCTCCACTGCTTTTCAGTAGCAAAGGGTTTCCATGGGTAAGATAAAAATATTTCCATACGCTTAAGCTCTCTAGTTTCATCAAGCTTTAAGATAGGAAGCTTATCAGGCAAATCAGTATTTCTATTAACCTCAATGCCAATCTTAGCATAGCAGATTCTCTCTATATTTTCAGTTTGGGAATCCATGCAAATTAGTTTCCCTAAAGAACTAGCTAAGTAGCTAAATCCCTCAATAGGCCAAAATTCTAAAGGAATATTATGAAATTGAACCCATAAGGGAAAGACATCAATACTACCTTTATTGCAGTCCAAGCCTAGTTTCCATTTTTGCAAGAACATGGGTTGGCCTCCCACATGCCAAAGACTCGATTCTATAATTTCCAATAGATGTTGTTTTAAATAGAATTTTAATAGAATGTTTCCATCTTCCATAAGCATTGTCTTTTCTAATCCTTTTGTACCCCGTCGAGCATTAGCCCAAGCTTTCACAGAAGGAAAAGCTAGACGTTTGCTCCAGAAGTAGCCAACCAAGGAAGAAGCCCAAGTGGTAACTCTAGCTTGCAACAATTCTTTTGGAGGAGAGAGAACTCCATCCTTCAGTACATTAGATAAAGGTTTGAGCTTACCTTTATTGTGCTATATGTTCAACTTTTGTTTCTAAACCCCTATGTTTGATGAAGGTTCCTTAGATTGGTTGCTTCTAAGCTGATGATAGGTATGGGAAGAGCGGATTTCTTTACTGAGATAGATTCTATCAAACCAGGAAAAGTGTTCGAGTCAGGAGAGGATAGAGTCATGCCATTGTTGTCCATTCGCTAGGTCCGAGCAGGCTTACGCAAAGCAAAGGAGAAGTAGGACTAAGAGGATCGACAATGACCAAGGAGAATAGGCGGGAGTTTAGTTTCTGAATTTGGTCTTAGCGAGAGGTCAGAGGAAAAAAACTAAAAGAGAGAGAGTTCTTAGCATATCACCTACAATTACATAACCTTTGAACTTAATGAAGTATAACAATCTATATTAACATTATTTTCTACTTGTTTCAGAGGCACTAAAATTCTCCTATGCTTTTGAGTTTAATCATTTTATCTCATTCCATTAATGATTATTTTTGGTGATTTTAAAGTAAGATAATGAAATCAACATTTTCAAAAAAATAAAATGACATATATTCTTGAAGGAATTACACTGGCTTGATAAAACTTCCCAAAATCAATTAATTACTTGACCTTCTATTGGATGCCATCTTTCATCTTCTCGATTGGTGCAAAGATGTACGATAATTAGGTCGTAAGACTACAAGTACCTATATCTTGATTTTAATTTTTTGTGCATCGAAAAAGTACCTATAGATTTAGAATTCCCATTGTATGACATTAAACTATAATTAAAATTTAAAATGGAATATGCATATGAGATATCTTGAGAACTTGCTTGAAAATTGGTGTCACTACTTTTAGAATGCATTAAATCTAATATGCTTTGGATGGCAAACGAGTGAGTGTATAAACTACTTTTCTTTGATAAGACTAAAGTTATCATTTTTTTTAAAAGATAATTGATATTTCATTAGTTAATATTGTTTATGTACAATACAAGGGTACACCAATACTAAAGTATTAACAAAAAAGGATTTAAGATTGCTTAGAATTACAATTCCTAATAATCAGATAATGCACTGTGATTTAAATAGTGACCATCGTCCTTGCATGTTGGTTAAGAGATTAATAGCTATACCTCTAGCTAACAAAATAGCCTACTATGAAGTACTATTTCATGGTAAGTCTCTTCCATTTTGATATTCCCCAACTAGTTTATCATATCGACCTAGGATAACTTAGGTCTGTCAATGTTTAATAAGATCTATATTCTTGCCCATATTACTTTGGAATATCTACATCTAAGCATTAAATGTTCCAAACTTTCCTGATCTACCCTACGTAATTCACATCTCATTGAATTGACTGAGAATTTTAATCTATCTCTTATAAATAACCCTCTATTCATTCCCAACCAAAGGATAAAGGAGTGATTTGCTATGATGTATGAATCACATACTAGTTTTGTCCATCTTTCCCTAGCGTTTTGATCCTCTGTAGCATACCCTTGCAAGTCTTAGTATTAAACTTTCTAAAACTATCGACAATCTACTAAATTGTTTCCTCTTCATTCTCGTGGCAACTTGGCATCTGATCCATAAGAATATTTAGATTTTTTCTATTATGAAAGGGCTATACCTATAGATTGCCTTTGATGACCCTGCTGACATTGGTCTCTTCATTTACCATTAGCTTAAGATGATGCAACTCTTCCACTTTGTAAAGAGGAACCCTTCTATACCAATTGTCATACTCTTAAAACCTAAGCCTTGCAGGCACTACTTTGTCGCTAAACTTTCCTTTAAAGTCCCTTACATGTCTTGCTTGATATTCAAAACCCATATGCTGTTATTTTTTATAAATGTACTATGTACCCATTTCACCCATAGGTCCTCCTTCTTATTACAAAACCACCACAAACCTTTTTCCAAACAAACTTTACTTATTAACCTTGTTGACCTAATACCCATCCCTCCTTAATCTTTTAGCCTGCATGCTTTGTTCTAGTTTAGTTTAGCTCTACTCCTGCCTTGTCTCAAACCATTCCATAGAAATTTTCTAAGTCTTCTGTCAATTTCCTTAAGGATACTTTTTGGCAAGGATAAATCATTAATAAATAGTTAGTGAGGTTACTGAATATTGATTAAATGAGTTAGAACCGTCCTCTATAGTTTAAATGCCTATCACTCGATTATTTTATTCTGCTAGTTATTATATCTAGCAAAGGTTTGCAATCCCTTACAGTTAGCTTCTTCTGGGTGTTTGGCACTCCTAACTACCTGAGTGGTAAATTTCCTTAGTTTAGCCCCATGTCTATAATTTCTGAAGCTACATCGCTGTTGAAATTACTTGATAAATAGAAAGATCTTTTCAATGGATTGCTTCTCAATCTTGAAATCTCTTGAAACTCTTTCATTATTCGCAAAAAAATGTTTATTGATTTTTTGTTTGCCGTATAAAACAATAAGAGGTCATCAACAAAAGCAATGTGTATGAGCTTCATACCCTTACATCTATGATGATATTGAAAATCTGGGTTGTTCCTTATGTTCCTTGTAGGGAGATTAGACAAGTTTCCATGCATAGTATACATAGGTAGTGGGATAGGAGATTCCCCCTACCTTAAGCCCCTCTTAGCTTTAATTAGCTTGGTGGGTTCCCTACTAACCAGAATACCTAGTATTTCCATAGTTGCACATTCCTTTATCCATTCTCTAAATAGAGGTAGGTATCCAACTACTTTTAAAATGTTGAATAGAAAACCCTAGTTAATGCAATCATAAGCCTTGTCAAGATCCATTTTAATTATACAATTCTTCCTTTTCCTTTTAGATTGGTATCCCTTTGGAAGTTCCTAAAAAAGTAAGATGTTAGTAGCCACTGATCTCCCTTTTAAAAAGGCATTTTGTTCAGGACTAATGATCTCTCCCAAGCTCTTTCTTATCCTATTTGCTAGAATCTTTGTCATTGTTTTGTAAAGAATGTTGCAGCAGGCGATAGGCCTAAAGTGAACTAGCCTTATGGCATTACTTTGTTTGGGAATGAGACACATAAAGGTTTTAATCTATTCCTTCATAAGCATTTTCTTCTGAAAAAACTCTTGCACTGCCTCTACAATTGCATCCCCCATTAAATTCCAGTTTTTCTAGAAGAACCTACCATTATAGCCATCTAGCCTTGGAGCTTTGTCAGGGTTTAGTGAGAATATAGCCTCCTTATTCTCTTCCCTTATTACTTCCTTTATTAACTCAGCCTTACTTTGTTTAATCACTTGTTTGAAGCAAGCAACCACCTTCTTTGAAATCTTCTTAACTCTACTTTCAGTGCTATACTATTTAGAGAAGAATTCAAAAGTAAGTTTTTTCTTGCTTTCCTAGTTTTCATACTTTTGACCAGCTTCATCTTCCAGGAACTTAAGGGCATCTTTATTTCTCCTTACTAAGATCGAACACATGAAGTATTTATTACACCTCTCCCCTTCCTTTAACTATGTCATTCTTGATTTTTGTCTCAACATTATGTTGGTATCTACAAGAACTTGATTATACCTAGTAACTAGCTCAGCTTCCTTTCTCTTTAGCTACATCTCCTCTAGTATAGTTAATAAGCTTTTATATTATGCCTTCAACTCCTCCAGTACTTTGTCTAATTCTATTTATTCTAGCTTTTATGCTTCATTAGATAGTTTCATTAGTTGATTCCTTAAACCCTTCACTTTCTCACTTAGTTGATAGCTCTTAGTACCTCGACTCTCAGCCTCTATCCCTTGCCTGAGTATCTCCCTGAATACTGAGTGATGGATTAGATGATTAAAGATCCTAAAAAGTGCACTCCTTTTTCACCCTCGAACTGTTAAGTCTACAATTACTAGGCTATGACCTAAAAATTAGGTTCCCCAAAAGTAGTAATGCTTAGTGGAAATTGCTCCAGCCATTTGACATTCATTGTACATATATCTAGTTTTCTGAGCAAATATCACTCACCATACTATTTTTTGTTCCATATAAACTCATTACTATACCATTTCAGGTTAGCTAACCGTGTATTCTTCACCAGTTCCTGTAGCTTTCGGCAATCTTGTTGTTGCCAATTTCTTCCTCCTATTGTTTTAGTTAGTTTTAAAGTGTAACTAAAATCCCCTAACATTATCTATGGATTGTAGATACAGTTGCTAACTCTTACTATTTCTATCCATGCACCTTACTTAGGAACTTGTGATTAGCTACATAAACCATTGTTACTGAGATCTCCTTACCAATTTCTTTCATCCGAATGTCACAGTGGATTATCTGGTCATTCTCAAACTTATTTACCATCTCTACCTTTGTAGGATTAAAACCAATTACTACCCTTCCATTCATGTGATGATCTAAGTTAGTGATCACCTTCCATCTCTTATCTAAGAACCATAAAATGCTCTCCAACTTGGCCCTCTTTATTTTGGTTTTTAACAAACCAACAAAATCTAGCTTGCTTTTCTTAATTAACTCCTTGACAATAAGTTGTTTATTTAGGCTGTTAAGCCCTTGAATGTTCTAGGCAGCTATCTTCATTGCCTTTTCTTTTTCCCAGATCATTTCCTCCTACATTTTCTAGTCAACCCTGGTGAAGTTGATCCTGCATCAAGTCTTGTACCTGATGCTTCTCCTCTCTCCATGACTGGGGTGCCTACTAATCCTTCCTCTGTTCCTATCTCCTACTCCTTATTGACCTGTTGCCCTTTCTTTATTATGTTGGTGGTTTCCAAATCTAAGTTCTATTCCATCTATCTAGTATTAGACTTTTCTTGTTTTGCCTAGTTGCTCTCCACTATTTCTGTGATTTCCTCTAGAGATTGTTTCCCTTCAATGTTGTTTTCCAATACTTTAGTTGTTTGCTTTTGTGTTGTGTTCCCCTCTTGTTCTTAATTCCTTTTTAGATTATTGTCCCCTACTATCTTTGTTTGCTCCTAGGCTGGCTTCCCCTTTTGATTCTCCTTTTTCCTCTATACCTGTTTTTCTTCTTTAGTTTTGGGCTTCCACATATAAATAACACCTATTACATCTTCTTCCATCTCTCCATTCTCCTTCAACTTTATAATTCTTATTTTATCTAGTAGTTTCTTTGACATATTTAAATCAATTTATACCCTTGCATACCTTATCCTCTTTATTAAAGTAGTATTCTACTCCAATCCTAATGGTTTCCTTATTTTGCTAGCAATGTAACTCATACCTTCGCTAGACCAGTACTCCAATGGCACCTTATGAATATTTACCCAAAATGGTATTGCCTCCAATTTACTTCTATCCAATGTGACCCTCAGATGCCATTTTTTAATGAGTATTGGATGGCTCATCGTGTGCCATGGCCCTGTTTCAAGCACCTTTTGGGTACTATCCTCTGAATTGAACTTAAACACAAAGAGCTCATCTTCATTCGCCATCATATTCACCAATCCCTTGTTCCTCCACATCATATTTACCCATTTTTAACAACTAAGAAAGCTAGCCTCTTTTCTGGGAAGAAACCCACTAATGAATTGCTCCACTTTCTTGCACCTTGTTGTAAAACCTCCAATGGTGCTTGAATAGGTTTTTCAGTCTCTGTTTCCACGTACCTGAGTTTGCCCATGTTCTCTTTGTCTCCTACAATGGAGTTCCACTTAATCTTCTCCAGGTTCCCATGTTCCACTCTAGGAATCTTTTTCGAGGTTCCTTTTAGGGATAGCAAATATATGTTGTTGAATTGGTAAGGAGGTGAGTCGGGTTTGTTTTGCTGCTCCATTTTGGGATTTAATTGGGTAAGGTGTCTAATGGGTTAATGGGTTTTAGTGATTTAAGGTTAAATTGAAAGAAGAAAAGTTTTTGGAGAAAGAGGGATGTGATTATCAGCTCGGGAAAGGGAGAACGGGGAAGCTCGAAAAGTTATGACCAGAGATGGACTCAATTCTTTCTCATTAGTTCTATATGATCTATTATCATTTTATTAATGATTAAAGTTATATTTAATATTTTAAAACCCAGTAAGAGGTTATTTCTAAAATTTAAAAGTTTAAGACAATTATAAAATATATTAAATAAGAAGTAAAAATTATAGGAATAAATAAAAAATTAATATATATAATGAAATACTTTATTGAAATAAACATAAAAATATTAATATTTATTAACCTATAATCAACTAATAGTAAATCTAATAATTTTGTTTAAAATTAAATCCAATATAAAAATTTTAAATAGCAGTAATAAATAAATTTATATATTTGAAGTTGTATCTCATTGTCATAAAAGAATTCTAAATTCTTTAATACTATTTAAAGATTCATAAATCATGCTTTAATGCAAAATATTTATATCAACATTTTACTATATTTAAATAAATTAAAAATTAATAATTTATGAAATTATTTTTATTGTAACATATTAAATTTTTTATTTTAAATATGTTTAAAATAAGATATTAAGTGGCCACTCAATAAATATTCTTAATTCATTCATCATAATAAGTATATATTTTTCATAAATCATCTTTTCAATGTTATTATAATCAAGATTAAATGATGATTATTTGTGTTTAATCTAAAAAATAAAATGATCAATACAATCAATATCAACTAGGTCTTGTGTTATTTTCCTACTTGCTATTTTAAATATATGATAGTGAAATTATAAAATCAATGATAAAAAGATATCCTTACTTGAAACTTAAACTTCACAATAAAATACATGTTCTTCATTTATTGATTATAATAACGTAAACAATTCATTGAATCTTTGACCTTTCACATGATTTTATTTATTCATATAAGTACATTTAAAAACAATACAATTATGTTTACAACTTAATGCAAAAGTTGTTTGACTGACTAATATAGTAAAAAAATTTCTTTCACTAAACAATCTCCGTCATTTTTTTCATTTTGAATTAAGATTTATAATAAAAATATATTATTAATAACTAAATAATGAAATGAAAAATTCAAAAAATTACTAGGTTGTATTTTTGTATGACAAATTCTCTCTTTATAGATGGTCTAGAAAGCTTCCTAAATTTTATAATACTATTTAGTTTCATTTTTCATATTTGATTTCTCTTTGTTAGAAAAATACATTTATATTCAATCACATCAAAAGGCTTCTCATAATATTAACATCTATAATTATATTTTTACTACATAAACAATAAGGATTGAGAAACCAAGTTGCTAAGTGGATTCTTTGAATAAGGTGTTTATCCCATCATCAATTGAGAATATTCGTGTCAGGCCTACACAATTTTTCTTCTTATTAAAAGATTCGTAATTGTCTTCTTATGAAATTTATAGTTAGCATCATATACATAACCCAAAGATGGCTTTTTATATGATTCAACAATTCTAAACATTCTTATAAGTAGACCCACAATCTTTATAACATTCAAACAAGTATCTCAAAATTTATTACCTAGAATAATAACATAAACCTTTTTTTTTCCTTTCACACCATTTGATAATTTATAACTTGAAAAATGTTTAATTTTCGCTAAATTTTAAAGTATTTGTTTATGATCATAAATGTTTTTCAAATTCATAAATATAGTTGCAAATCTGGTGGCAATAGGATGCACAATCTCAACCTAATCCTCTTTTCACCTTTGATAACTTATGACTTGAAAAGTGTTTACTTGTTACTAAAATTTGAAGTAGTTGTTTATGATCATAAAAATAATACAAAGTTATAAGATAATCTTCTTGCTTTCTTAACCAAGATAAAAAGACAAGATGAATATATCCAAACATTATGGTCTTAAATATTTTTAAAACTATTTAAAATATAGTAATACAAACAATATTTTCTAAAATGAGATTTATACAATCAGCATCACATAGAAACAAATAAATATGCCCATACTGTGATTGTAATAAGTACCTAACTGATAAATAATTGGCTGCCTTGTTAGATTCCCATATTGATTAGAGAGGAGAACAAAGTAAGCCTTATAAGACTATGAAAACATCTCCCTTATAGGCACGTTTTCCCGAGTAAGTGTGCGGGAAGAACAAAACTGTGAGGGCTTGGCTGGGCCAAGGTCCAAAGTGGACAATATCTATAGGCGGGTGGTTTAGGGCTGTTATGAATGGTATCAGAGCCAGTACTCAGGCCAATGTGCCAGCAAAGACGCTGGGCTTCCAATGGGGTGGATCCAGGCCTGTGGGCCAGCGAGGACACTAGGCCCCCGTAAGGGGTGAAATGTTAGATTCTCATATCGATTGGAGAGGGGAACAAAGTAGGCCTTATAAGGCTATAGATACCTCTCCCTCAAAGTCGCGTTTTTCCAAGAGTGGAAAGAGCAAAACCGTGAGGGTTTAGCTGGGCCAAGACCCAAAGAGAACAATATCTGTGAGCGGGTGATCAAAGGCTGTTTAATAAGGTATCAGAGCTAATACCCGGACTGATGTGTGCCAACAAGGACACTGAGCCTCCAAGGGAGTGGATCAAGGCCTGTAGGCCAGCGAGGACGCTAGGCCTCCAAGGGGGTGGAATGTTAGATTCTCATATCGATTGGAAAGGGGAACGGAGTAAGCCTTATAAAGCTATAAAAACCTCTCCCTCATAGACACGTTTCCCAAGCGAGTATGCGGGAAGAGCAAAATTGTGAGAGCTTGGTTGGGCCAAGACCCAAAGTGGACAATATCTGTGGAAGGGTGGTTTAGGGCCATTATATGCATTATCTATAACAAAATAGATAATATTTTTGGCCTAACCCGCTCAATAATCAAAAGATAATTCAAATAAAATGTAAGCATTTTTGTTATATGAGAAGTATCAACAGACTTAATAAAAGTTGTTTTCAATATTATAATAAACTAAGAAATTTATCAAGATTTTTGGTCTTTGATAAGTACACTCATCTATCATAATAGTGCACCATGTTATTCCCAAATTAGACTTATATATTTACAATTAATTGACATTCTTTTTTAAAATCTTAAAGTAAAGGAATATAAATTTCTTAATATTTGTAACATCTACTATTTCTTGAAAATAATGTGAATTTAAAGTACTTAAAAGTAACATATGAATGATAAAACCAACGCAAAACAACATCCTTATTAATAAAAATACTTTTTAAAAATTGATTAAAAACTAGGAGTAGTTCTTAGTAGAAAAACGTGAATATAAGTCAATAACAACTTTTATTTTCCTTTGTCTAATGTACATTATGCTTAATCATCTTCGGGAGTTACATTATGAATTTCTTTTATTATTTTTACTTATTGATGCAAATAAATTTCAATACTTTTGTGTATATCATCAAATGATATTATTTTTGTAAGAAGTCATATTATCCTTAACACTAGCAAAATGTTCTTTTATTTTATAAATTCCTCCCTTTTTTGGCATTCTATTTCAAAACATATAGTTACATTAAATATTTTTGTTAGATGTTTGAGAAGAAAATTAATTACACTTTAGATCAACCTTACCATAAATGTAGAATGTTAAATGCATCAAATCTTTTTTTAATAATTAAATGTTCTCATTATAATTTCAACCAAAGAAATGTAGTAACTGTTAATTTATTTATGATGGTGGTTAATTTGAAAGGATCACGACTTCATGTTTAAGCTCTAGTTGAATCATACATTTACTAAGGCAAATTTTTATGTTTCCAATTAAGAAGCCTAAACTATGAATCTAAAAAATAAAACATGCATACCTCTACCATGTACTAAAAATGTTAGCCCTTTACTTGTCCTAATTGGTTGTCCATATCTCTTTAGAGTGCCACAATTGCTACTTTAGGAATAAACATGATTATTTAGCAAGCTTGTGAATAGTTAATAAACTTGAAGTATAGAGCAATGGTCTACAAAAGGAAAAGGAAACAAGGCATAAAGATTAGAACTTTAACATTAGAAATTAAGTCACATCGGTAGCTTATAGTTGTGATGTATGAAGAGGTTATAGAACAAGCAATCAAAGAACCCAATAAAAATTGACACTAAAATAATATTATAGTTCATAATAAGTTATTGAAATCACTCTTATAGTTTAAAACAATAGTTTATATCAGCCCCGGCCCTGGGCTGGGGTGAGCTGGGCCCCTACCCAGGGCCCACTTCTTTTTTAAAAAAATATATATATAGTTTATTAAACAATATTTTTAAAATTTATTTTTAAAATTTTTTTAATTAAAGTAAGAGGCCCACATTTTCTTTTACGCCCCGGACCTATAAAATCTTAGGACCGGCCCTGGTTTATATAGACAAACTATTTTTTCAAAAAAAAAAGATCAATCTACTTAAATAAGTGTCTTGGCAGAACATTGTTCAAAAGGTAATCCGGGTATTGATTGTTATATATTATCATGGCATAACATCAAAAAGATTGAAATAAAATTGAAAATATTTGATGAAAACCAATTAAAATAGAAGCTCAGTGATAAGTAGTGTTACGAATACCGTACGGGACCTAGTACTAAATTGGATTATGATACGGTACTATACCAGTATCGACCAATATTGGATATCATTTCGGATAATTTTTTAAATTCATAAAATAGTCCCTAAATTTTAAAAAAATTGCAAACTAATCATTCAATATTGTACTGTATACTTTAAACCAACCTTGTCTCAAAAAATCATAATAATAGAAATTTAAAATAACAATTTATTTATTTTTCTTAATATTATTTTCACATAGTCAACACATAAATAATAACCACAATTAAAATAAAAAATATTATTTTATCATCATAACCAAACCAAACAGACCCAAATTCCCGCCTAAGCAGGGTATGGGGAGGGTAAGATGTACGCAGTCATGCCCGCA
>JAOTJB010326015.1:0-13847 GCA_027123815.1 Erythroxylum minutifolium | reverse complement strand
AATGAGATTAAGTTTTTGAGAACTTATTTGAAGGCTTTTAAGTTGACATGCAGTAAGATAGGACATTTTGAGTTGTGGGTTTTGCTATAGGGGTTTTCTCTATGGTGAAGCTAATATGTTCGCCGCGGGTAATTAACTTGAAGTCCTTTATTTTGTTGGCGTGGTGAGTTTGCCGTGGCGAAGATAAAATTTCAGGCTTTCCACGACAAAGTTCAATCACTCGCCGCGGTGTAAAATTCCCCAAGGTTCCAGGGGATTTTCTAATATGTTCACCGCGACGAAGCCCGCTTTTTCTTCCGAAGGATTTTTCTTTCAAATCTCCAAATTCTAAGCCTTCCTCCATGCTCAAACTTCATGATCCCATGCTCGATGTTGGGCTCCGAAAACGGGGTCCAACATTCTTTGTCACAATGGGTACATAATAGCAATTATCTAAAATTAACTCTAGCCCACTAAGAAGATACAAAACATAAGTTCCTACGGTTAATGTAGCAACTCTTGTTCCTTTTCCCACAAGTAGGTCTATCTCTCCCTTCTTGAGTGGTCTGCTATGCCTGACACCCTGCATATCTACATATATATGTGAGCCATATCCGGTATCTAATACTCAAATGTTAAGATTAGAAATAATATTAACCTCAATAATAAATAACATACCTGAAGTAGAAGGTGGAGCATCTAATGCCTTCTTTTATTTTAATGACTCCATATAAGCTTTACAGTTACTCTTCCAATGCCCTTCCTTGTTGTAATGAAAGCATATTCCCTTTGGTGCATTATCCTTTGTCTTCTTCTTGGCTACACCTCCCACTGGCTTCTCGAAGCTTTAAGCTCATATTCGGTGGCTACTCATATCATAACTATCTTTATCTGACATGCATTTGTGTATGAAATGCATCACAATAATAATCAATCATTCATTATTTCATTCATTCCCATTCTCAATCTCATTCCCATTCGAACACATTTACAGTCTCATTCCTATTTATCATATTCAATCAATCATTCACAATTTAAATCACAATTATCATCAGACTTTAGTCCAGCTTTTAACAAACATGTTGAGTAAACATATAGTTAGTCCAAATTCACATTCAAGGAACACTTCAATATCACATTCATCAATCAATACCTTGGACCTTCATATCCGGAATCAGTACAATCAAATTCACAATCAAATCACAAACACTCCCAATACAACCCCAAATATCAAACTCCTTGAACAATCAATTGTTCGGAATCATCCATGTCACAATTATATCAATATCTAATCAATATAGAAAAAAATCAAGTTTAATCAAAATATTATGAACAAATCGAGGTCACACATCTAGGTTACTCACAAATCGCTCCAGAAAGCTATTGCCTTGAAGTTCAGGCAATGTCTACGTGATGGCGCTCAATGTGCTCCTCTATAACATATAATACATACACATATCAAAATTTGCACAATTATGAATTCATTTATGCACATTCATGTATACTGAATACCTATAATGCATATTCATGATAAATTCTGGGTTCCTTAACATTATTCTTGTCACAAAACTCATTCATATATCAATACGCAATTAATCAAATCAGATTTGTCTAAAAAAACATACTTTCAGGTCCACTTTGCATGATTATTATCATCAGGAAATTGAAGTAATTTGATAGCACTTTCTTCTAGAAAATTGTTCTCCCATGTCTTAAGTTACCAATGACACCAAGATCATTCAATTTGATTTGGGATTCTAGGAGCTTGCTCACAATACTACAAATTGAGTACATATAAAACTTTGGCTTGTACATGATCATGCTGTCAAATTGTACAACTCATATCTCTCAACTCATATATCCAAAAATTACAAAATTTATACCAATTGAAAGCTAAGAGAATAATTTACAACTTTTGTTAAGAAAGCTTTGTCTAATTTAGCCTTTATCAATACAGTTTATTCAATAACCACAGGATATGATTTCTATCTCGGGTAGTTCTACAGCCTCACTCAAGACTCAATTTCAAGTCAGATTTTGAAATACTTAGAGACTCAATTAAAAGTCTACTTCTTCAAGAAAGTTGTAAATAATTTTCTCTATATTCATATGACTAAAGAATCAACTCATTTAGGAATCTACAGATGAAAATATAGCCAAAATACCAAAGCATGTTGAATGAAATCAGTCCAATTAACAATATTCCAGTACACTCATATTTTCATCCTAAATTTATCACTCAATATTTTCTGAATGGATTCAGATGTTCACAATTTTTGGTGGAGATAAAGAAAAATGTGTTATGAGTCTATTGGTTCAAGTCTCATGTCATTTGGATGTCAGGAGAAGAAGTTATAATAAAAAGAACAAAGGATGTTCAGAGAAAACACTACAGCTAACACATTCCAGCAATTCTTCTTCACCAATATCACATGCATTTCAGTCCAATTCAAACATCATTCTCAAACCATTTTAATATCCCTTAGAGATTAGATTGTTAATTACATATTTAACTCCAATTCTAGCTCAAAAATCAAGCCAATCCAATGCTCTAAACATGCAGAATCATCACACATTCAAGATGGAATTAAATGACTTTCAGTTATGATGAAACGACAACAATCAGTTGGTTCTTTAGCTATTTTGTGAAGGGTAAAAGCATTTATTTAGTGTGGTAATTTAGCATAGCTTCAAGAAAAACACAAGAGGGGAGATAGGAGCAAGTTTCGGTGGCAAGAGATGAGAAGAGAAGGAGAATGAACTAGGTTGAAACAACGCTTCAGAAATGTTACACCTAAGGTGCTAGATGTCACCATAGTATTTCACCATATGTCCTAAAGCATGTAAGCCACTTATTCCTTACATAAGCCACCAAATGTCACCTAATTATTAGACCATTTGTCACTCAATCAATGCTGCCATTTGTCGATTAATTACTCATGCCAAATGCCACTCTTTAGCTATGACATTTGTCACTAATTCATTAGTCTATGTGTCACACTATAATTGGTCTATTTTTCAACATTTTTCCTAGTTCAAAAATTCTCCAAATTTCCAAAATTTCCGATATATCACCAAAATTGCTAAATCAAGTTTAATACTCACCAATTTAATTTCCAAGACAATAAAATCCACAATTAATATTTATAGATCAATTTTACGCAAAAAATGTCAATGAATGCATGTATAATCATTTTAATGTGCAAAATTAATATTCTCATGTATCTGTATGCCGCATCATGCATAAGCATAGATTATGCTTCCTAATTTCTCATTAACCTCTTATAAACACTATTTTAACCGTATCATAAGTAACAGGATGTTACACTCTAAGCCACATAACACTCAAAACACAAATATCTAACTAACTAACACAATTCTAAACCCACACTTGAACTTTGTTCTTGTCTTCAAGCAAAAACAAAATAATGACCAAGCAACAAAACACACATATGCAGTAATGGTATAATAACATTTAACTTCACTAAACAGATTTAACTACAGACACAATCCTTCAAGTTGTTCTAACTTATTAACTTATGAAGTCTGTGTATAAGTACTTCGGACTAAATATATATACTAATTAAGACTTAATGTCAAATTCATTCAGTCCTATCGCTCACACACATATGTTGATAATTAGTTTGTTAATCAAAATTGTAACTATCCTTAAGTAGCTTTTCATAAGAAGTTATGCTATTTACAAAGATCAGTAGGATTTATTAAACAATGTACTATTTTGTTAATTTTCATTAGCATCAATCTATTTTTTTTACACAAACATTTCTGATGAATATCCCCCGATTACTCAACTAAGTCATGTTTTTATTAAGCGACTTGCTTGGAATGTCATTATAGCCTTTTAATGAAAAGGAAACAATTATAATGAATGTCCCTAAGTTACTCAGCTATGTCACATTTTCAACTAGCTACTAACTTTATTTATAACTTAAAGGTTAATGGAATATTTATTTATTAAACAAAAACACACACTTTTTTAATATTCTTTCCTACCTCATTTCTTTAGCTAATCATTCTCTTGAAAAGATACTTACGATGCTACTTATTTGATTGACCTAAAATTATAAATGAATGTGTCAAATTCCTAGGTTGAACAAACAAACAGCATATCCTAATTAACATGCATATTTAACCAAAGCAACCGCGAACACTAATTTCACAAGTTAATAAATCTTAGTAACCTAAAATACTATGTTCAAAGCTAAATTGATTCTATTAAGTTTTAGCCATTGACATATTTACACGAGTCACGTCATGCAAACCTAAACAAAACTATCATATAATATGCAAAATTCACACTCAAAATAAAATATATAATGCACATAATGCAACTCTCCTCATACTTGGATAACACATTGTCTTTAATGTGAAAAGGAAAAATAACCTAAAGGTGGGAATCAAAATAAAATAATACGAAAACATAAGAAAAATAAAGAAATAAATGAACAGATAAGGGTTAGAGCATAAGAACCCATTATGGTGATTAAGGTGGTGATGGTGATGGTGTTGCAGACCAAATGCGCTTGGCGCCTAAGATTGTTGCCCTATCTTTTAGTTGCTTTAAAATGAATAAGAGATTTAGCAATCTAAATCATTAAAAAATTGTCTTTAGAATTTAAAACAAATCTAATTATACAACAATTTCAATCTAATTACCAAACGTGCTAAGTTATGGTCATTGGCATGACTTTCATCTAAGGAAGCGCTTTCAATTCTCCGAAAGGAAAGAAATTACTTTCTTTTCCTTCGAGACCAATCTACTAAGATACAGTTTGCACCGATGCCCATTCACCTTAAATTCTTTATTTGCATTTTATAATTCGAGGGCTCTATGGGTAAAGACTTACATAACCTTAAATGGTCCGCTCCATCGTGATTTAAGTTTTTCTAGGAACAGCCTCAACCTTAAATTGTATAGCAAAATTGCAACTCCCACTCTGAATTCCTTTCACTTAAGATGAGAGTTATGCCATCTCTTCACCTTGTCCTTATAAATTTTTGTGTTTTCTTATGCATTGCAACAAAACTCTTTAAGTTCATTTGGTCGTAGAAGTTGTTTCTCACTTGCTTACTTCTAATCAAAATTTAAAACCTTCATTGCCCAATATGCTCGATGTTCTAGTTCCACTGGAAAATGAAAATCTTTACCATATATGAGTTAAAATTTAACTCTAAATCAATTGAATGTCTGCTTAATGAATTTCTATACAACTTTCCCATCATTATTTAACAATGCCACAACTTTGGCTTAATGAGATATGTAGCCCACTCCCACTAAAATGTACGTGTTTCCCGTGGAGGATGGGAAAGAACCCATAAAGTTGATGCCCCACAAATCTATGACTTCGACTTCTAAGACATTGGATAAAGGCATCTCATCTCTTTTGGAGATGTCACCCACTGTCTAACAGCGATCACATTATGCCATGAAAGCTTAAGTTCCCTTAAATAGATGTGGCCAATAGAATCCACACTTGAGTACTCAAGTTGTTATTTTATTTGCTCCATAATGGCTGGCATATTGTCCTTCTTGACATTGTGTTAATATATTTAACATCTCATCCTCTGGCACACATCGCCTCATCAACCCATTAGCATAAGTTTTATATAAGATTGGATCATCCCATAAATACCAGGTGCACTCATGCAAGAATCATTTTCTCTGTTGATATGACATGTCAGAAGGGATCTTACCACTGATAACAAAGTTTGCAATATTTGCAAAACATGGTGTCGCCATGCTATTAAGAAGCATCAGGGTTTTATAAGGGAATTTTTTGTTGATATCTTCACTTATCTCACATTTCCCTCCTTCTAGAAGTGATAAATAGTTTGTGACCACATTCTCCGCTCCCTTCTTATCTCTTATTTCTATATCAAACTCTTGTAAGAGTAACACCTATCGAATAAGTCTTATCTTTTCATCATTCTTTTCAAACAAGTATAGCGTGATCGGTAAATAAGATCACTTTAGAGCCCAAAAGGTATGGACAAAACTTATCACATGCATACACTACTGCAAGTAATTTTCCGTGGTGGTGTAGTACAATTGAGGTACTGCAAGTGCCTTACTTGGGTAGTAAATTATTGCAACTTTTTATCCTTTCGTTGTCCCAATACACAACCTATAGCTTAGTCGGTTGCATTGCCCATGACCTCGAATAAGAGTGTCCAATTAGGTAATGCTAAAATTGGGGCTGATGTTAGTGCCTTTTTTAATTGATTGAATGCAGATGGATATTATCAAAAAAGAAAGGCACATCCTTAACTAACAAGTTTGTCAAGGATCGTGCATTCTACAAGAAATCCTTAACAAAGAGATGGTAAAACCCAACATGGCCTAGGAATGCCCGTAAGCCTTTGACATTGATTTAAGGTCGAATTTTTTCTATAACCTCTGTATTCACTTTGTGCCCGAGCACTATCCCCTCTTGTACCATAAAGTGACATTTCTCCCAATTCAACACTAAATGTGATTCTTCACATCTTTGGAGTACCTTGTCCAAATTGGTTGGACACTTCTCAAAAGAGTATTTAAAGATAGATATATCATCCATGAAGACTTCCATAATATCTTCAATCATATCCACAAAGATAGACATCATGCACCTTTGAAACGTAGTTGGGACATTGCATAACCCAAATGACATCCATCTATACTCAAAGGTACCATAAGGACATTTGAATGTGGTCTTTTCTTGATCTTTGGGGTAGATAAATATCTAATTATACCCCGAGTAACCATCTAAAAAGCAATAGAATGATTGACCCACCACTCTTTCTATCATTTGATCTACGAATGTGAGAGGGAAATAGTCCTTTTTAGTCACCTTGTTGAGTTTGTGATAGCCTATACACACTCTCCATGTTGTTACTATTCATGTTGAAATTCATTCTCCACTTTCACTTTCCATTACAGTCATTTCACCTTTCTTTGGTACACATTGTACTGGGTGGACCCATTTGTTATTGGATATAGGGTATATGATACTCACATCTAAATGCTTTACTATCTCCTTTTTAACCACTTCCTTCATGTGAGGGTTCAACCTATATTGACGTTCCCTCACAACTTTACTTCCTTCATTGAGAACTTTACTTCCTTCATATCCTATGCATACACACATTTGGGCTTATACCTCGAATGCTGGATATTTTCCATCCTTCAACCTTCATTTGCTTCCTATTAGTCTCAACCGCCCTACTTTCTTATTCCCCATTTGATTAATTGGAAATCATGATGGGTAGAGTTTGACTTTACCTAGAAAGGTATATCGTAGATGTGTGGGTAAAGGTTTAAGCTCTACGTTGGTGGTTTCTCTGTGGATGGTGGTAAGGGTGCTTCAATTCACACTAAAATTTCCAGATAGGTTTGAACACCAAACTCCCCCATTTCAACATCTCCTTCAGACTCAACTTCGTTTTCCTTTTCAGCTTCATTTTTTGTCTCCATTTTCACTGATTTTATTTATACAAAATGGCTTCTTACTTGCTTTTACACACTTTCATCTGTAATCTCAATCTTTATGCAAGCACTACTTTCCTTCATATTCTTCAATATCTTGTTCATATTAAACTCCACTTGACCTTCACTAATCCAAAGGGTCAATTTACCTTCATGAACATCAATAAATGCTTTACCTGTGTTTATGAAAGAACATCCAAGAATTAGTGGACAATTTTTATCTTCTTTGAAATCAAGAATAGCAAAGTCCAGAGGAATATTGAACTTGTCTATTTGTATCAAAATGTCTTCCATCACTCCAAACGGTCTTTTAGTAGATTGATCAACTAATTGAATTGGCATTGCAGTTTGCTTGACCTGACCGAGCCTCAGCTTTTGAAATATCGAAAAAGGCATATGATTAATGCTTGCTCCTAAATCACATAGGCACTTTACAAACTCAAATTCACTGACCACACAGGGTATTGTGAAACTTCTTGGATCCTTTAGCTTGAAAGGCATTTGATTGGTGACTATGAAACTATAGTTGCTAGTTAAGGTTACCATTTGATTTTCTTCCCAAGTACGCTTCTTTAATAATATATCCTTTAAAAACTTAACATGCTTAGTCATGTGTTCTAAAGCCTCAATGAACAAAAGATTTATTTGCAAAGTCTTTAATTTCTCTACGAACTTCACAAATTGTGCATCTAATTTGCTCTTATGGAGTTATTGGGAGTATAGAATTTTGGGGGAATATAGTGGAGGGGCAATATACTGAGGGTATTCGCTCATGTCCACATCTTTCTTCTTTTCTTTATCTTTCTTTTTAGAGTGAGGTCCACTTTTTTTCTTTATGGGTTGTTCAAGTTCCTTCCCGCTTCGTAATGTAATTTCTTTTAGTTGTTCCTTTGTGTTTGATTCCATATTGCTTCAGAGGATGGATGAGGTGTGGTTCTTTTTGGCTTGTTCAAATTATCCTTCCAACCTCTTGTGAGCATCATCTATGGTTCCGAGCTTGTCCAAAATTTTATCTAATTTAGAGTTCATGGAACTGGGTTTTTTTTTCTGTTGGAATCTAGTTGGCCTTTGAGGTTAGAATTAACCTCCTGCATTGTCTGATTAGGAAAAGTTTAGGTGGTTCTTCCATCCAAGATTATTCGTATTTGAGTATGGGTTGTTTCCCCCTCCTCGACCAAACTATGCTCTTATATAGTTAAGCTGCTTCGGCTAATGACTTTTTATTAGAAAGCAATCAATGGTGTCGTGGTTATCTTGTCCACACAGTTCACATCTTTGATGAATAACTTTCACATATGCTGAAAAAGAGGTTTTCGTATTATTTAGCTGTTGGGTCAAGTTATCAATCTTAACTTGCATTTCTATGATTAGGTCAATAGCTAAAGCTCTTTTTTACTCGTGAAGGGTTGTATGTTGTCTACTCCTATCCATTGTCTAAAGAAAACCGTTACTAGCTATTTCCTCCAACAACTCCTCCGCTTCACCAACTGTCTTCCTAATTAAAGATCCATCAGATGCTGCATCTATGATGCCTCGTGTGGATGGGTTAATGCCATTATCAAAGGTTTGCAATAGGAATTCCCTTGACAAATCCTTATACATTTCCCAAGCCTCATAAAGTGACTCTCCATCACTTTGTTGGAAATTCGTGACTTCTTTTATCAATTTCGTATTCTTCGTGAGAGGGAACAGGAATGCACGCACTAATTGCTCCCAAATTGTGACATTTACGAGATTCAACGAATGATACAATGCCTTAGCTCTATCCCTTAGCATGAAGGGGAAAAGCCTCATCCTAACGGCATCTTACGACATTCCATAATATTGGAAGGTATCACATACTTTGAGGAAATTTACTATATGCGTGTTAGGGTTTTTGTTTGTCAACCTGTGCACATATGTTTGCAGTATGTTTAGTAGGACAGGTTTAATTTCAAATGAAGCTGCTTGAACTGATAGTCGAGTCATGTCTTGATTTATAGCTTTGAACTTGGGCCTCATGAAGTCAGTAAGGGTTTGTAGCTGGTTTCCTTGGTTTCTACCTTGGTCAAATTCTTGCTGAAATTCTTCTGTCATAGGTTCTTTAATTTCTTCTTCTTGGTTTCTTACTCGTAGAATTGCTCATTCCAATCTGGTGATGTCAAGTGCTAAGGTTTTAGTGATCCGAATTAAACTTTTAGTAACTCTTATGTTCATGCAACTACAATGACACAAGAGGGGTGAAAATTTCTAAGGCTAAAAGAATATAACTAATCCTAAATAACTCCCAAGCAACAGTGCCAAAAACTTGTAAATAAGGTTAAAACTTGTTTAACAAGTTTTAACCTTATAAAACCCTTAATATTTCACAAGCACACGGGTCCTAGTGTAGTATATAAGTTGTCGATCTCACGAGAAATTGGTGAACTAATGGAATCCTAATTTTTAAGACCTAAAAGTGTAATTAAAATGAAAATAAAAGCTAAACAATTAAATATGGAGCGATTGAAATGAGAATCCTAAATTAAAGAAAAAATAAAAATTGAGCACCACCAATTGACAATTGAAATTCAAACAAGGAAGATTAATAAATTATGGGAAAGGGGATTGATCCTATCATTAATGCTAATTTAGTCACCTTTGTGTCAATACAGTGTCGGTCCTAAACTTTCAAAGGGTGATTATTCTCTCTCGAGTTATAATCGCTAAGCCCTAAATTGTAAAACCTAATTACATTAAGTTACTGAACATGTAATCTCTCAATTAACAAAACAACCCATAAGGAGCTCGTCACCCAAATGTGGAAAGTCCACAAGGAGTAGCGTAGCCTAAAGAAAAGGTTCCATTGAAGCTCCTTCACCAACACTGTCACTACCATCATCTAAATAAGCTTGTCTGACCTTTTTACTTTTACATTTTATTATTTCTTTTGTTTGGTTTAATTTCATCTTTTGTTGGGTTTCATGTCATTTTCTTTTGTTTGGCTTGCTGTCATTTTTTGTTTTCTTTGATGTCATTTGTGTTTCAATTTCTTTTGTTTGATTTGAGGTCATTTTTTCTTATTTGGTGGTTGACTTGTCACATTGAGGACAATGTCAACTTTAAGTGTGGGGAGGTGACTTTGACTTTTTTAATCGCATTATTTGCATTGTGTTAAATAGGATGCATGGTTACGCATATTATGTGCTTTGTATCAGCAATAAAACTGTACTTGAATCACTCTGATAAATATTGCCATGAGATTCAGTCATACTAATTGGAATTAGATTGAATGCATGCTTGAACTCAGATTAGGCTACTTGAGTAGAAAGTGAACCATATAGAGTCATGAAAAATAGTTGCATACATAAGCTTAGTCACAAATTGACATTTAAACAATGAGATAGTGTAGAGATGTATAATGAGTTTTCATTTGAGCCAATGTGAGGATTGAGCCATATGACTCTGTCTATAGTCATTCAATTTCTTTGTTAAGTGATACTTCCTTAGGTGATTACCTTCAGAACTTGCTTTGAATCAGTTTGAGTCTATTGGATACGTGCTTAATAGAGATGATTTAGGCCCTTTTGTGTTAACCTTTGGCTTAAATAACTTACCCTTTATATTATCCCTTACTACCCCTGTTGAACCTTAATCTCTTGTTTTTTGAAAACACCCAAAATTTTAAAACCTTAAACCTCATTAACGTACCCATTCACAAGCTTAGTTGAGTATTAAGTAACACATCAGTTGGGATTGTTGTGAAAAGTTTACCGAGATGATTTGAGTACACTTCTGCTTATAAATTACAATGTATAGAGTGCTATTTTGATTCATAGTTCTTCCATATATTTAGAAAAAGAAAAAAAAGAAAGAAAATGAAAAAAGTGTTGAAAAGAAAAGAAAAGAAAAAGGAAGAACAAGTGAGTGGCATTAATAAGTGCAGAATATAGTTATAATTGTATATTTTGGAGTTATGTTTTGTTATCCCTTTATATCTGCTTTTTACTCTACTAATGCTTATGTTTAACCCTATTTCCCTCTTTACCCCCTTAACCCTTACCACATTATAACCCTAAACAAGTCTTTTTGATCTATTTATGCATGCAATCATCGTAGAGGAGAATTGGAGTATTAGCAAGCCTATGGTAGTGTAGTTTCCTATAGAAAGTTTGAGCGAAACACTAACGATCAAACACTTGAGAGAAATGAGAGAAAATCGTGAGGAAAATTCATATTACATCTTTACTTATCTTTAAGTGATGGTGTTAATTGTTGAGTTTGCTTCTGTACACTAATGAAAAAGTAGTCATGATATGTGTATTAAGTTGATATTTGAGTTGGCTAAAATTTGACGGATCGTATGCTTTGATCTTTGTGAAAATGAAGTGAAAGAATTGATTGGTTATATTTATTTTACTTGAGGACAAGCAAAGATTTAAGTATGGGAATGTTGATAGGAGTGCATTAGTCTATATTTTTCTATGTAATTGGCATGTGTTTTCTTGCGTAATTGTTGATTATTGTTGTAGTTTAGGATTCAGTTTGTATGCTTTTATTTAGTTTGATTTCCATTGTTGTTCTTTTAAGTTTGATGCTAATTTAGGGTAAGAATTGACTATTTTTATGTAGGAAGGAAGATTAAGCAATTTGGAGATTGAGCAAGAGATCAAAGAGGAGAAGAAAAGAGGAGTCTATCTGTTGCCAATTCCAACGATCGTGGGTATTACAATATGAGACAATACGCAGGGCTTCATTAAACTTAGGATTTTTAGACTATTAAAGGATAATTAAGCCTCCATCTTTAAAGGGAGATGAAACCCTTCTATAGAAACACCATCCTTGAGTGAAGAACACGTGTTTAGAGCCTTAAGGAAGGATTGAAGTTAAGGATCATTATCAAGATTGGAGAAAATAGCACATCAACACCAAAATTTCCAAATTTTGGCAAAGAAAAGGAGTTTTCTTATTCAATTTTTTGTTAATTTGACTTCTTCTATTCTTTTTAACATGGTTTATTTGAATGTTGATGATATTATGGAGACCATGTTAGGCTAATTTAGTTTTAAGGATTGCTTTTGAACAATTTTATTAAAACTCCTATTTTATTGAATTGAATGAAGTTGTCTTTGATAATTGATGATTTTAATTGTTATCTTGCAATAAATCGAGAGAGTGAGCGAGATTAATTATGTAGGATTGTACAATGAGAGTTGGCGACATATAAACTTACAATCATCATGTCAATTGACTAGTTAGAAGAGAGATCTCTGTGAAGTCAGTTGATCACCTATAGGATAGTTTAATAACTAGTTGAATCGGTAAAGTCATTATGTAGGTCGAGAGATTGTCCAATTGATTCCCTTTAATTCGATTAGGGACAATTAGTTATACATTGAGAGAGAGTAATTAATAAATTCAGAAATCTAAGGTGAGACAAAATTTAATTAATAAAATATAAGGGAGACAAAATAGGGAAAAAAGTAATCTCTAGTCTTTAGATTCTTGAATTTTGAATTTTTTCATGTTGGTATTTTCTATTGCTTTGTGTTAGTCTTTTAATTTTAATTTAAATTTTTAGATTATTTGCATTAAAAATTTCGTTTCTTAAACAAAGTCTTTTCTAAATTAAGTGGTGTTTGGGTATCAATTCATGTGGGATTGATATCCGCTCTTTTTAACTACAAGTCACAACTCGTTCACTTACAGTTTTTGAGCATAAAACGAGTAGATCGTGTTACAAAATTACACTTAACAGAAACACACCCTAAATTCTTTTTCCAAATGGTCGGGCCGAAAAATTAATATTGACAAAAGTAGAATATGCTTCTTTTTAAATGCTAGGTAGGTGGATGAGTTGAGCAATATCATGAGTTTAAGTATTCAAGAGCCTTCTCTACATTACTTAGGGGTCCCAATAACTACGTACAAGTTGAAATATTCATATTGCCTATCACTACTTAAGAAGATCAAATCCAAAGTGAATCCATGGCAATATAGACATCTCTCCTACGAGGAAAGGATCACATTACTCGTGTTGGTACTAAGTAGTTTATACCCTCACTAGATAGTACATGTAGTTTTACCAAAGAAGATCATGAAGGAAATTGAGAGGATGATGAATGCATATTTATGGTCCAGAAAGGCTGATACAGTTAAAGCAACTAAAGTTAGTTAGCAAGAACTAACTATCCTTAAGAAATAGGGTGGCTTGAGCTTCTCATCTATTAATACCATACAGAGAGGGTTATGGTGCAAAAAAATATGGTAATTCCTCATGGATAATAAAGGATTATGGTCCAAATGGATACATACAATCCATCTCCAAAATTGCAATTTTTGGCAGATTGAGAGTTCTACCCAGTTTTCTCACACATTTAACTAGCTATTGAAATTATGGCAAATTATTTACCCATTCATCAAA
>JAOTJB010325999.1:0-13849 GCA_027123815.1 Erythroxylum minutifolium | reverse complement strand
GTCAAAAATATGTTCAATAACATTTCTCAATAAAAATGTCTGTAGTTAAATAATTTCTATAGACTTGAGGTCTCCCTCTTCCTCTATAATCTCATTAATTGTGTCTCTCACGTTGATATGCTAAAAAAAATATAGTCATATTAATGTAACTTGAGTCAACCAAATTGAACTTGTCTAAACATATAAAGAATATAATATTAACATAAAGCTATTAAAAATTAATTGTAATTGGTATATTATTTTAAAATAATGTTGTACCTTATGAAGGCATACGAAATTGTTCTGTTAGATTTGTTTATTTTAAAATAATGTTGTACCTCGTATCTTGTGAAGGCATAGGAAATTGGTCTATTCGATTTGTTAATATTTCTAAAATAACTCAATAGTCATTCGCAGTACCTTCTCATCTAGCCATTACATTTGTAAAATGCATATAAAAAAGAAACATCACATAATATTTTAGGTTGGATTAGTTTTTTTACTCCTATATGGTATTTGTTCATCAATTAGAACATGTAAATCAATATGTATACCATCCATTGCTCCTAATCAATCCTAAAAACTAAACTTATATTATCAAAATAATTAATTAAATATAAGGACATAACAAAAATACTAACAAAATATATGGATATACTTGAAAATTTGAAAAGTATTTTGAATTATGTTGGATCTCAGGAGGTGTATTGGAAAAGGATGGTGGAGTAATGAATTATTTTGAAAGATGATTAAGTCCATATAATATTTTACAAAAATACTTCAAAATTTGTTGAGGTCAAATGTTTAAATCATATACATCGACTCTAATTATCTTGTTATAGCCTATAGTTATTAAGAAAATTACAACTTATTTCTCCATAATCAGATGAATTATTGGTGTTAAGCCTCCTAAATTCTTCAACTCATCATATAAGCTCAAGAATATCATCTTGCTCATTCTTAAGTTTCCACAAATCCTTTTAAGATTTCAATTTAGAAGTTCTAATATCCAATCACGACCTGATAGAGCAGAAGTTATACCTTGTTTCTTTTATAAATGAAAATATTAATTCTCTTACCTAACTAGAAAAATTAGAACCACCTTCATTAGTTCATCATTTGAATTTGATACAAAATCTAATAAGAAGGCCATGTATCTACAAGTTTAGAATTACATAATTAATAAAAACATTGAAATATAAATGCAAAAATTATTATGAAGCTCAATGATATTTAACAAAAGTTTAAGTTTGTATCATCCATTCAGTCAAAAAGTTCATACATAACTTACACTTTAAATGTTTCAAACTATAAAATATTTACTAAAATAAAAAATGTGTAATCCAATAAGACATTAACATGCGATAATATGAAAATATAACTAAAGAGACAAAATCAAATTCAACTTCCTTGCATTTAGCATCTTTATAAAATCTCCTTATAAGGTGGAGAATAATATAAAATCTTTATTTCTTTTCCATATTGCACACCAACGACACCCAAATCATGCAAGGAATTCAAACATTCCATCATTATATTAGTTTCTTCGTTAATTGATGAAGTTTCAAATTTAGTATCTATAGTAGGTGATATTGCAGGCTTGTTTTGGAATAAATTCATTTTATCTTTTTCATTATTCACCAATTATAATCAAGATATTTTATAGAATGCTATAGTATATCTTATTTACTTTCTTCTTATTAGGAGATTTCTTTTTTATAGAAGGGGAGCTTACAACTCAATCTCCTTTTTCACTGAATGAACAAACTTCATCGACATTAATTATATATTACTCTTCTATACTATTTAATGGAGATTTAGTTGATAGATGTGTATGCAAACTAGTTTCAGTAGTATCTTCAAAATTTTGACACAGATTTAAAAATTCTTTGCATCCTTTTTTCTTGAATCTATGAACCATTTTATGCACCTACAATAATGAAAAGTTATAAGAGAACAAAAAATAATAATAATGTGATATATTAATAAGAAAAGTTATAAGAGAACAAAAAATAATAATAATGTGATATATTAATAAGTAAAGTTATAATTTACCTTAAATAGATTTTCTCAACATTCATTTGTAACATTAACTTCACCAGTGAAGGAATTGTAACTGATTTCTATTTCTTTGAGTAAGTTCTTAAAGTTTTTCAATTTAGCCCTCAAGGCATTACACTTATTTTTTCATTAAACATCAGTATACTCTTTATTGAATTTTGTTTGAAGACCTACCTTAATATTCTTCCGACTAGATTTAGAAAAGGTAGTAGTTATTCAATTTCTCTTCTTCACTTCTTCAACTATTAATAAGATTAAATGCATCTCTATAGCATTGTTCCATACTTCATCCTTTTCATTTATATTCATGTAATCATTAGAATCATTCATATTTTTCAAAGCTTCTATCACTTAAAAATAATTACATATAAAGACAATAGAAAAATTGTAATAAATAGATTAATCATCTAGTGCATTTAATTATATGCAAAAGCATCTGAGTTTCTTTTGTCAAAAAGCTAATAGCTTTGTAGGTAATCATATAAAAAAACGTCCAAGTTATTATTTCAATGCTATAAAACTTTTATGTGATAGCAAATGCTTTATATTCAAAAAATAAACACTTAAAATTGTGTAAAAAGAAAATTTCAATTTTATTATAATTGATTCATATTCTATCCTTTTAGTACTTGATGTTTGACTGAAAAGCACAAAATGGATGTGTGTGAAAAGTTGTTACCGATAAGTATATCATATAGACATCTTTTTAGGAATTTTACTAGACAACTGAGAAGGCATTAAAGATGCTTGTATAGTTATAAGTATAAACTCATTATTCTTTCTTTGATGTCATTGATGCTTGAAACACTGATTCCTTAGAGAACTAAAAAGGTTTCATAGAAGTGACAATAAAATGGAAATAATATTACTCAAAAGGGGATCTAAAGGAGCTTAATTAAGAAATGAAGTTCCCAACTATGCATGTACACTAACACTAGACAATAGTTTGATGATTAAAAAAAATTAGAAACACAAATTTTTTGCTCTAGATACAAAGTAACACCAGCACTTCATTGGCTTTCTTCTCTCACACCATAACCATAACCTAAGCTATGATGACCATGTGTCGCATATAGTCTGAACTTCTAAAGATTGCATTTTTTACACACCTATCAATTACAGAGAAGCCATGACTCGCTTCAAGTTCAATACCAACTATTTTAGGGTCAATTACCTTATGGTTCCATTGGCAATTCTCTTTGTAAGCCTTATTTGGCACCTTGTTTCAATGATATTGTTTGTTGTGATTTTCATTGGATGGTTCTTCCTATACTTTATAAGGGATGAGGCTTTATAATTCTCTTAACCCACTACCCATACCTATACCATAATTTTTAAAGTTATCCTAGCACTGACTTAGAATTAATAAATAGGATTGACATATTCCATACGAGAGTCTAAAGGGCGACTCATCTTATGATGATTAAAGGTATCTAGATTAGGGGAGCTAGTGAGTAGGTGGGTCGATGGTCATAAAAAAAACACACAAAGGTAGAGAAAATCATACACACACATATAGCAAAATCATATAGAAAACCAAAAAACTTATATCTCAAAATTTCTAAAAATCATAAATAACACATAAAAACGAATTAATATCATCATTGTCCATATTCAAACAAAAATAGTTATATAGTACTTGGTTACTAAGGAGATGATTAAGTAAAAAAACCACAAAAGATTATGATAAAAAATAGTCTACAAGATGTTAAACAAAGCATGAGGAATGAAGGAAATGAAGAAGTTCAAAATAGCAGTAGAAAAATAAAAGAAATGAATAATGTCAAAGTATGAAGAATGAAGAATGAAATACGACAGGAAGGATTGCAATAGAAAAACAAAAGAAGAAAACTTGCTTTTGGTTTTTAAACCATATATACTAATACAAAAAAACAGTTGTGATAATATTCAAAAGAATAGAATTTGTGATTTTGTAACCTATTGTTCTTTTATTTTTAAAAAAACTACAACATATCGAGAAAAACATATTTTATTAATATAATTCTTTTAAAAAAACTAAAACAAGAAACATAAAAAATAAAAAGAAACAAGTTGTTGGATATGGAATGAGTCGAACGTCAATATATTAATTAGTTTGAATCAAAGAGCAAGTCAAATTTTCTTTTTTTATTTGTGTTGTGCCCAAAAAGTTCTAAAAGTTACCTAGGCTATCCTACTCCTAAGTATATGAGGTAGTTGTAGTGATTACCCAAAGTCGTCTCTCATGGAGGTGAAATTGGTTAACCTAAATTAATCTTGAATGAGAAAAAAAACAAATGCAATCCTATACACTATATCTTGAATTGTTGAGTGAAACCTTTAAAGACAATCACGAAATTAGAATGAAAAGTAACGATTTAATAAATAGATTAATCGAGATGGAAGCATATTGAGAATTAATTTCACTAATTTAATCTCATAGTGTTAGGTTCCAATCATGCATCTCATACATAATATATATCAAATATACGCAACGGAAAATAAAACGGAACCTCAAAAACCAGATCTACTTATGCATATAGATATAGAAAACAAAAACATGAAATGTAAGATGTTTACATACCTTTCTGACAATCTCCTTCGTTCTTTAATCTTTTCTGCATTGGGTTGTCGTAAACCACAACGATCAACATAGTCCGTCTCTAATTGAAGTCCACACGAAGATAGAAGGATGAAACATCACTAAGAGATGGTTAAAATTCGTTCTTTGTGCTAGAAAAGATAAGAACTCTTGTGAGAGTTAGAGAGACAAAAAAAAGAGTATGTGTGTAAGAAAGAACCTTTCTTTTTATTGTGTCTTACACTATGCATGGAAATCATCTTAATTTTCTGCACCATTTGGCCTTCCATAACCCTCATCACTAATGGAAAGTTATGGGAAGTTAATGGTCATGAATAGCATGCATTAATGGAAGTTATGGAAAGTTAATGACCATGAATAACTTGTTTCTAATCCATCCATGCAACGTTTTCTACCATGACCACATCGCGATACAATCCCGAAACACTCTCTCATATCTTGAATCACCATTCAAGACCATTTTACTCATTCTTCAAATCGCCTATGTGTGTGACCCATTAGGTTCTCGGTTATGTTGGCCACTTGAATTAACACTTAATTCAAGTAAGTCAAGAGCGGTATCTAGCAACACATCATGACCCCCAATTGACCGAAAAATCAGTGGTTTGACTACGAACCATTCCATATGCAATATTGCCATGCATTTCATCCTTTCACCATATATACCCCACTTGGTTCAGAGTATGGTCAAAGTGTCAACTCCCACGAAACTGACTACTTCACATCTAGTTCAAGTGATTTTAGATCTTGTCCTGCAGATCTCATTACACTAAGTATCATTGAAGACTCTCTTCATAATACATATCTGCTCTAGCCAGAGACTCCCAAGTAATGACCCCAATAAGAGGCTGTGGGTATCATCTCCATCTATTAGGAGTGGTGAATCCTTTATTAGCTACTCAATAACCTTTGAATACCTCAAGCTGTACCTAATCACCACCCTATGAGTAACCCCTGAAAGGAACTGATGAATAGAGCCAAAGCACAGGATCAATATCCGAGATATCCTAGAGTACCTCAAGTTAAAGGATACTTGCACTATTTCTACAATGAGACTAACATTGACATTGGAATAGAATATCCATATGATTGTCTCATAGTAGGTCAATCCAATGTTTTTACTACCTTTAGCAAGCATCTAGATGTTAACTCTAAACAACTTATGTCTACAGCTTATAAGATCCACTGTTTGATCCAATTAAGGAGTATAACATGTGCTAGTCTATCAGGATTAATGATATCCCATCTCATTAATCCTATGATTAAGGAAAATTTAGGTACGAACATAATTACATATGATAAGAATCCCATTATCATGTTCTCATCATGATTTCCTCCATACTATGTTTTGTATCAAGGACTTTATTAAATCAATTTAAGATCAACATCAAATTCATAAATGTATGAACATCGAAATAATGAAAATTTCCTTTATTAATCATAAAATGATTTGTACAATAAGTGCTAAAGGTGATTGCCTTTAAAGCACTTCTCAAACATATACATGACTAAGAGAAAATGATTGGAAAGTTGTCTTACTAAAATTAAAAGTTGGGTTTCTAAATCAACTCGAATAATGAACTAATATAACTTTCATATTCAACTAGTTATCATCCAAATTAATTATAGAAGCTCGAATACTAATTACTGCTTAAGTTAATATATTTCTAATTTTTAACCTAAGCGTCTATAATTTCTCATTCCATATTAAACTTCTCCTCTCAGTCCTTCGTTTAATACTAAAATCATACAAAGTTTGACCATGTTATTACATCCATTCAGTTTAGAAACTATAGAAAACATAAGACAACAACACGATCCCTCAATCATGCATATTTGACTAAAAGCTACATTAATCTTTAAGAAAAAGAGATCAGCCCATCATAGCATAATTATAGTTCATCATCTCCATACACTTCAGTCCCATGTTACTATCAACAGAAGTATTAAAACAATAAAATGGTGAATAATACATGAACTATAAAAAGAAAACAAATAATAGTTGGTTAATCTATAAAAGTAACAAGTTTAGTTAATTATAGAAACACTGCAACAAATGAATAACAGAGCAAGAAAATAAGGATCGGGTGAGGAACATAAGATGGTCTCCTCCCCCTCTCAAGCTTTCCGCGTAATCTCTCACCTTCTGCTTCAGCTTGTTCTTACCAGATAGTCGAAAGCTTGTTTCTACTTCCAGCTCTCCACCTTGTTTCTCTCTTCTTTACCGACTCCCTTTATTCTTTTCTCTTCTTCTCTCTTCTTTCCCTATCTCTCTTTGTGCCTCCCCGCATGTCTATCTCTGTGTAAAAAGTGAAGAATAAAATGAAACATGTTTGCCGCCACCCTCCTATCCTTTCTATTTGTAGCATTGTCTAGGTTTAGGTTTTTGTGCCCTCCACCTCTACAATTGCCACGTAAACATTAAGAGAAAATAAGGAAATGAAGGGGTTGTGTAAGTCACCGTCGTGACTCACACATGCACAGTTGTGACTTAACTTACATGGCTATGTATGTAAGTCACAGTTGTGACTTAACTTGCACGGCCATGCATGCAAGTCATAGTCGTGACTTAACTTGTACGACTGTATAAGTGCAAATCACAGTTGTCACTTAACTTATAGCACCGTGCAAGTGCAAGTGCAAGTTACATCATGATTGTGACCTAACTTGCACAACCGTGACATGGTCAAAATATGCAGCTATGTAATGGCCATTTTCATGCACAATTCTTCTTGTTTAAGTTCATGGCACATTCATAAATTAATCCAATTAATATTTAAGCAACATCCACACCAAATTCACTCAATTCATATCAAATTTGAATTAAATCACAACTAATTTCAGCATATGAAAACAAGTAAAATCAAACAAAATTCAACATAACAATTCCTCCACACTTAAACTATACTTGTCCTCAAGCAAAATAAAGAACACTAGACTATAAAAACAAACAATGGAAACAGCAATTTTCCCAAATAATAGTCAAAGATATCAACGATCATTTCAATAAACAGAACATAAGAACTTGAAACTCATAATATTCCACAAACAAGCTATTTTTCGCATATTTAGCCAAAATCAACAAACACTTCAATTCAAAGAACCATCACAAAAGTGTGACGATAGATACTCACTCCACTCTCCATCCTCTCAAGCATTCAAAGGTGGGATATGTATTCACTCATCATTCATTTCATATAAGACATCAGCCATAAGCTTGCTGACCAATCTAAACTCCACCACTCATATAAAACACAAACATTAATCTGAAGGTCTTTATTTCAGTTGTAATGGAGCCAAGCTAAGGGTAGGAAAAGGAAAATTGCAGTTTAAAACCACAACACAAATTGAGTATTTAAAATAAAATAAAACAATGAACTATAAAACACTCAATTCTTTCCTCTCATTTAACAAAATTAACACTCCCTTCTTTTTTATTTCTTTCCTCTTCTTTTCATTTTCTGGTCATCTTCTCTTCTTTTCTTTTATTTTCTATTTCTCTTTTCTCTCTTTTTTAAATTTTTTCTATATTTTTCATTTATTTATTTAGAACAAGATCAAGTTTAGAAGAGAAAAAAATATAGAGGACAGATACACATTATTATTACCCTACCCATTCCTAACACAAAAGCCAACTATATGTTGTGATTCTCCCACACTTGTTCAAGCCATTATTCCCTAAACCCAATCATACACATTAAAATGCTCAACTTGTCTTCTACTCAGTATAAGGAAGAGGATAAATAATAAGGTCAAGGCTCATATTTTGGGTTTAAAGAAAGAAAATGTTTCATGTTAAGCATGAGATGGCATAATGAACGTGAATAAGAAGATGGAATAATGAGTCATCCATCAGATACACTGGTATAGAAACATTTCAATAACACACATTATGAGTTTGCAACTTAAAGTCAAAATGTTAGGTTAGAATTGTCGATGGATAGATTCCAACCTTTTGGTCAATCCGACCAGCAATATTCATAAAGGCCAATCATAATTACTCCTTATAATTTGCCTCCATGGATGTGTATGAAAGAGGTATATATGTTCTTGACAGTGATTGTGTCAGGGCCTACAAATTCAAAGCATAAAATTGATGTACTCTTATAACCATTGATATCTAAATTGCAGCATCTTTGGGAATATGGTGTTGAGACATATGATGTGTCTATAAAACAAAATTTTATGTTGAGAGAAACTTTGATGTGGACCATTAATTATTTTTAGGCATATTCCATGTTGTCTAGATGGAGCATAGCAGGAAAATTAGCTTGTCCTTATTGTGGCAATGATTATGATGCATTTTATCTTCCAAACGAGGGCACAATATATTGGTTTGGCATCCACAGAAAATTTCTTCCTCCAAATCATCCATTTAGACGCAATAAACAAAAGTTTATTAAGAATAGGATGGTATAAACACCTCCTCCCCCTCACAAAGGTGGTAAAGAGATATTGCAGGAGATTGAGAAATTAAGCTTGCTGAAAGTTACAAAATTTGAAGCTGATGAAATTAATACAAGCAGTAGTAGAAACTTTGACTAGAGAAAACTAAACATCTTTTGGGATTTTTCATATTAGAAAACTAAGTTGATACGTCATAATCTAGATGTGACGCATATTGAAAAAAATATTTTTGACAATTTGTTCAATACCATAATGAACATTGAAGGGAGGACAAAAGACAATGCAAAATTACGAGCTGATTTGAAACTTTTTGTAAAAGGAATTAGTTACATAAAGATCTTCGCACCGGTAAATATCTGAAAGTATGCTACACTTTGGACAAAAAATGTAAGGAAATATTGTGTGAATGGTTGAAAAGTATAAAGTTTTCCAATGGTTATGTTTTAAACTTGGCAAGGTGTGTGGACATGAGGAAGTACAAATTATTTAGGATGAAAAGTCATAATTGTCTTGTGTTTATGCAAAGGGTAATTCTAATTGCATTTCTGGAGTTGCTACCGAATAAGGATTGGGAAGTAATAACAGAATTAAGTTTGTTTTTCAAAATCTTAACATCATCTGAAATCAAGTTGGTTGAAATAGAAAAACTAGAAAGTGAAATTCCAGTAATTTTGTGCAAGTTAGAAAGGATATTTTGTGTAAGTTAGAAAGGATTTTTGCTCCAAGCTTCTTTGACTGTATGGAGTATCTACCTGTCCATTTAGCACATGAGACTAAACTAGTCGGTCTAGTTCAATATCATTGGATGTATCCATTTAAGAGGTAATCTTACAAAAATGATTGTAATTAAAGTCATAGCATGTTTTAATAACTAAATTGGTATGATCCTATTCGCTCATATAAGTATTTACATCACTTGAAGAAAAATGTAAAAAAATAACGCTAGAGTTGAAGGTTCGATATGTAATGCTTATTTAGTGGAGGAAGCTAATACATTTTGTTCACATTATTTTGAGTCGCATGTTCACACAAGAGAAAGAAAAGTTCCTTGTAATGACGATGGGTGAGGAATTAGTGACGCTGATGGTAATTTATCCATTTTCACATATCCTGGACGAACATATGGACGTTCAACAAGAAGAATGTTAACAGAGAAAGAAATTGAGGCTATCTATGGTTACATTTTATTAAACTGTCAAGAGATTCAACCTTTCGTGCAGTAAGTTGAAAGTGATTATTTGGGTTTTGAAATTTAGTGTTATTCATAACTGAAATACATAATAAATTGTTTAGATTATACGAGGAATTGTTACGCAAGCTCATGCCTAAAAAAACATAGGATGATATCAATAAAGTAGTTAGAAGATATTTTCCTCGATGGTTAGAGAAATATGTAAGTTTTCACTTACAAATATTAAAATGATTGAATTATAAGATTTAAGTGTTCAAATGACATTATACTGTTTAACATAATATTTTCTTTTCTGTAGGCCTTAGAAAATCCAATAGAGAATAAGTTCATATGTGATCTTGCGAAGGGACCTTTACGAACTGTTAAATCATATCTGGTTGTATTTCATTAATAGATACAAATATCATACAAAATATCATAGCCATAGCATGACAACAATAAATAGTTGAGTTTGCATATAAGGAGAATTGATGGATTACTATGGAAAAATTATTGAGATACTTGAAATTGAGTACCCTACATTGCCACTAAAGCGAAGTGTGACTGGTTTGACTCAACTCTAAATGTTAGTACAAAAGTGCATAGCCGATACAATCTAGTTGAAATCAACAACCGAAGAAGATTTCGTCAATTTGAACCTTTCATGTTGACAATGCAAACGATCCAAGTGTATTATGTCCCTTTTCTTAACTTATGACAAGATAAGTCAGATTGGTTGGCCATTTACAAAGTTAAACCTAGAAGTGTTTTTGAATCACATGGAAAAGGAGAACAGAGAATTGAAAGCGAAGTGTTTCAGGAAGATGCTTATGAAATAATTGCATATGTCGTATATAAGGATAATGAACCTTTGAACAATCCATATAATGAATATGTTGAAATTTTATCTGGAGAGGATGAGGAGGGCCAGAGATATGAAGAAGAGCCTAATTTTGATTCAAATTCTTCAGAAAAAGAAGATAGTTTTGATTTACAATTAAGTGATGATAACGATTAATTTGTGTTTGCAATTGAATATTATATTCAACAAATCAATTATTTCCTTTTCAATATATTGTATAAAATATTAAAATTAAATTGTAATATTTCTAGAATATTCAATCAAATATTAATTTCAGGTTGAAATATGCCACTAAAAAGAAAATAGTATATGATGCGACCAAGATTCAGACTACGATTCAGAGGTACTTACTGTACAAATGAAGCATCTCATAGTGTAGCAGCTGGAGCTGAATCGCTTCCTCCTCCTCTAGTTATTACACTTGCAGATGAGGCATCACCTTCTGTACCTGCTGCTACACCATCCACCACCCCTACATTATTCACTACCTTTATACCGACAGAGATATCAAAGATAAACAATGTGGATGAAGAAGGCAGCCGCGAGCCTGGAGCTGAGGGACCTAATGGAAGAACTTACATCACAATTGTCAACAATATGTAAGTGAAAATACATGAAATACTATATGTTTATAATTAAGTTATAGGTTTAAATTTTAAAAATGATATAAATTTATTTTTTTTATATTAGGTTGATTCTATTTGGATTGTGCTCAAAAAACATGACATCCAAATTCAAGGAGAAGATTGATTTTAGGGTTATGTATGGAAGAATATCTTTCAAGCCACAAAGGAATTTTACTATTGGAAGTTTAAGGTACAACAAAAATTATTATTTTCCTTTTTAATTAATAGTTTTATACATTAATTAGATAAATATTATTACATTATAAATATTTATCGAATGTTTTACCTTTTGTTTCAGAAAGAAATTTTTTGGAATTCTCAATTTGACGCGATCATTTTTGGAGTATAGGAGAGACGAGAACGTACACATTATCGAGACTTTGTTGCTGTGATACACAACGTCGGTGTACGACCACCTTACATTTCTAAACAAATATGGAGTCATTGGCAGCAGTATTGGACACCACTTAAGGCAATGTCTATTTCAAAGCGTAATTCGACTAACAGACATGGAGGACCGAAGGGGAGAGTCTTCCCGTACATACGGGAGGATCTATTACCCACTACAAGCATGTAGAGAGACTTGTAAGTATCTACATTTTACATTTATATTTTGATTTTGTTACTTTGCTGTATTCCAATTAAATTTGATGTGTGAATTTTAGAATGAAAATATGTGTATTCTGAAAAATGATAATGTTATAAACGTCTGGTGCCATATATAGCTACATTGTTGACTTCTTTTCTTTGTTCAATAGGGGGTAAATATCTTTAAAATAGAGAAAACTCTGCCGAAATTTTTATAAATTCTAGTTTACTTAAAACATTTTATTCTTATGCAGGAAAAGTTCACGAGCATGAGGCCTACACCTCGTCAGCTTTTTTTACACACTCACATTAAGAAGCATAATGGTGTGACATTCGTCAACAGTCATTATAGAGAACTAAATGTATGTAAAATTTATAGTTTAATACTAATGCTTAATAATTATCACTTACTAATATAAACATTTCCTTCTGATAGGACCAAATATAAGAAAGCATTCAACGACAGTCTTAGCAGTCTGAAGATGTTGATGAGACTCAAACCTATCTTCAAGCAATGGGTGGTAGGGACCGTCAGGGAAAGATATTCGGGTTAGGCTCATTTACGAATACAAGTTATTCACAATCCTCAACGTCTAATACAGCTGCATCTAATAGACGGTCAGAATCCAATGAGAGAGTCATTCAGCTTGAGAGCACAGTACAGATGCTGGCAATTCAGTTGCAACAATCGATGGAGTACATAGCTCAGCTCCGTAATGAGATGAATGAGTTGAAGGGTAAGGTTAGCACCTCATCGCATCAATTAGAGCATCCGCCGTCTTCAAATTAATAGTGTATTTTTAAACATTTTATTAGAGATACGAAAAAATATTATGTACAATTTAATGTTTTTATTATCAATTGAGATATTTTCAACTTTATATCATTAATCAAATTTATTTTAAAAAATTAAATTTATACTATTACATTAATAGGTGTTTCAATTATGCAAAATAAAATTTATTGATGGTATTGCCAGTACATTTAAAAAAAAAACTTTTTTAATTCATTTATCGACGGATATATGAAAATTCGTCGCTACCACTAAAGTATTTACCGATGAACAAAAAATTTCAGTCGGTAATAACTGACAGAAGATCAAGTTCTGTTGATAAAGTCAAAACAATTTACACAAAAGTACTAACGGAAAGACGACAACTATATGCGATGGAATATCCATCGGTAACTTTGTAACAATTTACCGACGAAAATTTCCAACCGTTGGTAAATATACCAATGGAAAACAATTTTCTATCGATAAATATACCGAGACGTAAAGATAATCCATCATTCAATTTACTGACATAAAGATATTCTGTCGGTAATCTTACCGACAATAGCATTATTTCGTTGGTAAATTTACCGACGAAAACTAGTTTTTTGTCGGTATATATTAGCTACGACTATTTCCACGACATTGTTGTCCGTCGATATCGATAAAAATCATCGTAAAAACACATTTTTCTTGTAATGCAGTCAGCACTCACATTTTGTTTTCCATATTTTCAACACCACAAGGATCCAAATTCCACCAACTTATGCGTTGTATTTTCCAAATTTTAGGTTTTGGGTTT